>CM031236.1:176132708-176317388 GCA_018340775.1 Taxus wallichiana var. yunnanensis
TAAATGAAATTGTACTTGAGTGTGTAAACACACTTTTCCTTTGCTTGAATGTTTGTTTTGCAGTTGCATTGTTGTGTTTGGTGTTGGCATGCTCCATGATGAAACTTGAAACATAGGGTAGTCAATGTCTATGATAGATAATTGACTGTAACTCAAATAAAACATGTAATAAAAATATTTGTATTTGCATATATGTGAAGTGAAAAAGATGTAAACAAGGAAATAATACACATGTTTTATCATGATTTTTCTTTAGAGATTCGTATCACTTGAAATTAGTTGAAGAATTGTGGGTGATCACCCCCAATCAATACCAAAGAGAAACCATAATATTAGGTGCATGCAACCCAACACAGAAATGCGCAATAGAGGGAAGAAGAAAGAACTACAAATACACCCCTGTGAAGGAAGAAGACCATGTATCAAAATTATTTAGTAAATATAATATCTCCCCTTTAAGTGTAATAGGAGAGGAAATGTTTCCCACGAAACCCTTATCTACTTTGTTTTCTTCCATAATCCCACAGATCACACCATTGTAGATGGATCTAGAAATGATTTTGCAAACAAGGGCATAAAGTACAAAAGAGTAAGCTCCCTCAAAATATACCCACATGTCAAACAATTGTGTATGAACTTAAATAAATGTTGAAATATGTTGAAAATGTGCTAACAACATTGAACTAGGAAGGAGATTCATGCCCCCAAGATTCCTAAAACTAAGCCTAAAGCTAAGTGTTGGTGTGAAGAAGGAATGAAAACTTTCATGCCCCCAAATTGAGTAATTTAGGTGTGAAAATTTCCAAACCCTTGTATACGAAGTGAAAATATGAAAATTTTGAAAATCTATTGTAATTACCCTTGGTACAAAACGCTGGGGATCAATATCGTATTGTATGGCTCTAACCAAAGTGTACAATTTTGACCATGTGTTGTTTTTACAGAAAATATGTGTTTGACTAAATTTTTGGGTGCTTGTACCATGTATGTACCTTCATATACCCAAAGAATTCTATTTTCAATTTTTGAAAATTTCGAATAAACCTAGATAGATGCCCCTCTTTTGAAGTATGTGTGAAAACCATGTTTGAGCATGTGGCTAAAAAACTAGGTGTGTACTTGCTAAAGGAGATGTCTAAGAAGTTTTGTAATGTTTTGAAGAGGTGGCTAACTTAGAGAACCTATACCTATAAAAGGAAATGTGTTTACACATGGTGACAACCATGAAGTAAAAAAAAATTTAATGATAAAAAATAATAGTAGAAACTAAAGCAATCGGTAGAAATAATGCATGCAAGAGTAAACAAGAACATCATCAATGTATCTAATTGCAAACAATGACATACAAAAGAGATTGGGGCTTACAAACATGGGACACCCATAGTGTTAGAAGAAAATCAAGGCATGTAGGCCTACAAACAAGAATAATAAATTGTAAACAAGATATGCATAATGCCAAAAATATGGGGCACCCATGGTGTCATAAGACAATCAAGGCACATAAGACACAAAAAGGAAAACAAGATAGTAAATTACTCACAAGCACATATGCATGAAACAAGAGTGTAAAAACATGATAAAAGGATGTAGTAATCAACATATGTGAAATATGTGAAATAATAAATGGAAACTCTACACAAGACACACATGTTAGTCCTATTATTCTGAAACATAAAAATTACATAATGTATAAATTGAGAGTAAATGAGGAAGTGAAAATGAGCTATAATAGAGCAATAAAACCTATAGAATGTGAATGGATTTACCCCAAATTATGAGAATGTAAGGAAATAGGAATGTGCATATAAACACGTATTGATCTATGCACCTTGCATCCAACTTAATATACCCAGTGAATGCATGTTTGTAAATAGATAAAGCATGTTATCTATCAAACCAAAGTGAGAAACAACATGTGTAATGTAAAGTGCTGAAAATGCAAGTAAAATTATTAGGTCTTGATTTTGTATTTTTACAACTATTTGATTGTTTTACAATTACGTTAGTGCATAACTATGTACAAAAGAGGTGGGTAGTAAGAAATATATCCAATGAGAGCCTCCTAAGGAGGTGAAGGAGCTAACACTAAAGATGGATATTCAGGCCTCATTGGTGATACAAATGTGAGCAATATTTTGGTAGTAACATGTTTAAAATAAGGCATAATAGATGTGACACTAACATGCATAGAGTGGTGCCAATGTGGTGGACTAGAGGAATGGGTATGGTTTAAACTAGGATGGTTTTGAGAAATTATGGAGGTAGCATGTGCACTAGACAGACGAATATAAAAAATATAGGGGAGTGATGACAATGACAAACAATGTTTTAGATGATAATCATACGAGGATTCCTAGAGTTATGAGATGTAGAGTGTACAACCAAATGTCGATTGGGAGACCTAAGAGGATGAACACTTGGAGAATAAGTGTGTGCAAAAAAGTGCCTAGGAGAATATGTAGAATTGTAAATATAGTGTAGGAGTAATGGCTTAGGGAGTAATGTAAAAGTGTTAGGGGAAGGAATTGTAGAAGGAGAATTAGGCACACTATGAGGGTAAACCTCAAAGGAAATACCTTTAATGGGGATAACTCATTGGTTGTGGATTGTTGGGAATTTGGGATTGTAGAATAGTGCTATGATTTAATAACAAACAAAATCATGCACACAGGATCTAAACAATTCCCCAAAATCTACAAAGCAGTGGAAGTATAAACTAGAATAATCCAAATCAAAACAAAGTACACACACATAACACAACATGTACCGTGGTTCACCCAATGTGGGCTACGTCCACCAAAGATAGAGATCTCATATATATAATACAACAAGAGTACAAACCAACTCTTTAAATACAAGAGTAAAATGCATCTCTCCAAGAGTATCTCCTCTCCTCTAGATCTCTAAATGGATCTCCATGAGTGCACTACAACTGTGCCTCCAAACACCACCAACAGATCTCACATAACCAGAACTACTACATCTCTGAACTGCTACCAAGTTCTCTATGGATCTACTAACAAGACCTCTTGCATGGGTCTACCAATGTGTAACTATGATTGTGCACTAAGAATTAAGTATGTCTCTCCATCACTGCATGCATAACTTGTGCAAACATGAAGACAACCTCCTCTACAATATCTAGATCTACATGGATCAACAATACAAGACTAGATCTACATAGATCTATAATACAAGATCTCACCAACATGTGGATCTACAAGAAGAAACTCTATGTGCTTTGCATACTATGCAAGCCATTACAATGAGACAATAACTATATAAAGAAAATACAAGTAGAAGATGTTACCCTCTTCTCACCATTCAGATGTACCTGCTATTTCCTTTTGTCCAGCTCCTTTCATGGAGACTCTATCTTCATGTAACCTGTTCTTTCTTTCTCTTCTTCTTCTTCTTTGTCTTCATCCTCTCAATCTAGGAGAATTAAGGATCTAATTCAATCCTTCTCTTAATTCACTTTCTAAACCCTAGCTTTTATGCTTATATAGTCGTTTATAAACTTAGGGCACTTAGCCATGCAATTACATCCAATAAATCTACTTTAATGCTAAAAATAGATTTAATTCCCAAGAGTTAATTAAAACTTTCTTGCACAGGTAACCGACGTCGGTTAACCCTGATCCTATGGGTTACTTTTCCGACTGGGTGACCGACACCGATTCGCCATCGAACTAGTAACATGTAAAACATGCAATCTTTGAAGCAATTCAGCTCCACAACCTAACATGGATAAAATTAACACATTGATTTATAAATGAGGGAATGGCCCTAGGAATATGTAGCCAAGGGAGACCAAAACACAAGGCACCGAGAAATGAGAGTAAATGCAACCAAAAATGAAACTGATGTAGTAATAGGACCAACATTAATGGGTAGAGTAATATAACAATATCGAGGATTTGTATCAAGTGCAATATTGTGTGTAGGAATTCCCAAAGATTGAAGTAGTGTGAGAGAACAAACATTGTCCTTATTGTGTAGATCAACCAAAACACACCGTATGGGTTTTTGATTAAAATAAATATGAATAGACGATATATTTTAAATAAGCATAGTACTATATCAGATTCATCAAAAATGATGATCGAAGCATAAGATAGTGTATGATTAATTATGTCAATCATTGCATTCAAGGGGTGATCATAAGAAGGTGGTGGAGGTACCACATAATAAGCATTATGGACATCCAAAGAAGATTTTGTAGTGTCATGATTTGGAAGTGAATCATTGGAAAAATTCAGTTTAGGGTTATTATTGATTGACTTTGAGTGTTCAATGGTCTCATCCATTTAATAGATTGAGAATATATAATATCTTGAATAATGTAATGAAGATTTAAGAAATTGCCTAAAGATTACTCGAAACACTAATAATAATCACAATGGCATTGGAATTGAACTTATTGCATTGATTTATACTCATATCAACCTCAAACGGTGGAGGAAGGGATGCTTATGAGTAGAGCTTAATAAGTTGCGAGATGAAATTAACGGTGTCTTTAGAGACAATTTTGACATCACGAGGTTTGTTTTTTAGTGTTGGTTTTCTATAAAACTTAGTAGTGAATGTGGGAGGAGAGTTAATGATGTACTTAAAAATTAGAAAACATAATGCTCAAGTTAGGACACCACAATTTTCTCAATAGACAAAATATCCTCATGAAGAGTTTCTTCTCCACTTTATACAATTTCACTTTTAGATGTGCAAAAATGTACTCAAAGTATTCCTCTAGAAATCATCAAGATTCAAGAAATAAACACTTGTCTACATTTGGTGAAAGTAATTGATCAACCAAATGGGAGGAGAGATTGGAGGATATTCATGTCACTTGCACAAAATCATCCTTGAAGAAACACAAGTTATACTTTGAAATAATCCAAATTGGTAGAAATAAGACCATGAGAAAGTACAAATGGTAATCCACAATGGTAAACACATCCAAATCCAAAATATTTGGATAATTTGTTGGAGGAAAAGTTTCCACCTATGAATCAAACTAAACTTCCACATTTTGATTAGTATGAAAGCTTAATTCTCGATTTCAAACCAATCTTAAGTCTCAAACATGTCATGATGGTCCCTAGAGGTAATTTACCATCAAGAACACATATTTTCAAGTGATTGGGATAAAGTTTGGAGGAATCAAAAAGTGATTTGAAGCCCAATTGATAAAAAGACCTAGTCAAAACTGTATACACCTAATTTTTCATCTTAATCTTTCATATATGTTACTAAAAATTTATTTTGTGTAGATAAGGGTCATTGATGCATTTATTTCTTGAGTAGGTGCCTTAAGGGGCCTACTAGGAATGGGGTATGGCTATTCACATGGTCATTATGGGTTAGAGACAATACACAGAGAGAGTATTGCTATGTGGTCCTATATTTAGTTATTCTTGCATTAGTTATCCTTGTCCCTTTATGTCTCACACACTAGCACTTCCGATACTTTCTTGCATCTGACTCCATAATTGGTACCTTTTCCTCTTATCCTTTCTTGATCCATGACACATTGCACCAATTTTGACATTTAGGTATCCTTAGATGATGCCATTGCCTGTGGGTTATGGTTTCAGTTTTGGATTTCTTTGGCTAACATCATCGCCCATGGGCGATGACGTTAGGTATATATACACATCACACCTAGACATTCATAAAGGAAGGAGAAAATATCACATGAAATAGCCCTCTGCTCTTCTCTTTTTTTCCATCTTTACATCTGCACACTCTACTCTTGGTTCATCTTGCATTTGAATTGGATTAGACACTCTTCTTGATTGTTAGATTACTTGCACTATTAAGTCATCTATAGTGAGTATAGGATAGGAATGATGTTCCCCTTCTCCATCCATAGTGATTCTCTCTTGGTGTGCTATTTCTCTGGAGAGATAGATGCATCAACGACGACTACCTGTAGGTAAGTTTTCTAACCCTCTTTGTCATTTTACATAGATTAGTTCATTTCCTTTCCCATTGATCTATGTTTAGCTTAGTATTATATGTACATCGATGCTAGTTATCATAGTTCTCTTATATGATCAGCTCCTTAGCTTTCCTTTCAGTTATATTTTAGTTATGTTGCATTAGTGTAGATTATGCATGTTTATTCTATCTTCCCACCGATCTATACCTATCTTCATCAAATGATATCCTAGAAGGGTACTCTCCTCTATCTTAATTGTGGGCCTTAGAAACCCTAGGTTGACCTATTATAGGGATTACTACCCTCTAGATATGTGACCTTAGCACTCATTGTAGCCCCTTTAAATCAACCACTTATGTTATGGTTCATGTGTGTCTCCTATTTTTTGCCTCATACCCGTGTATAATAGAAGACTTAGGAGTGCAAGCAATTAAGACACATTATTGGCTCGCCATACATTTTTGGTGAGCCCAACATGAATTCTACAGACCTTCTGATCGAGAACAACTCATTAAAAACATCCATCTTTAATCTTCACCCAATTCAAAATCACCAAAATTATTAAAAACTCAAAAAATTCCTACACATACGTTGTCGCTTAGGGGAGATCCTGTCTCTTTTGAAAAATATCTTTCCAGACATGCCTTTGAACCCTATGCAAATTTCTTTGCATGACCGATCCTTTCTATTTTTACATATCCGCCTCTCTTGATGACATTGGCCCCTGTGTAATTTTTTCTTGTATAATTGATTGCAACAAGAAGTCCCACTCGAGGACTTGTTGTTAGCCAAATCATCACTCTATTATGGAGTATCTAGTCCTAGGGTCTTTTGATTATGTTGTGTAGACATTTCTTGAAATCTTTCATCCCTGAAGCAAAATTCTCATCCCGAATGGATCTGTTGTGTCATGGGAGTCCCTATAAAGAAACCTCCCACCTATCGCAATAGCCTGTTTGGGGTTGAAAAAGAGTAAAATCATAATGAAAAAACTTACGATCATCCTCCTAATATTCATAAATTCCTCGCGCAATTTCCTCAATACAAGGATGAATAAGAAGAAATGCTTGGTAAACGTCTCCTTAAATTTATCTCTAAACAACTTGAAAATAGGGTATAGAAAGGAAAATTCCCAAAGTAGGTTCATCTGAGAATGCCTTTAATTCTTACCCTAATAACCTTATTCTCTAACTCATTGATAGGATGAACCAACAACAATCCACTACTATGACTCAATTCCTTCAAATGTAAGCTAACATGACTCAACTTGTCAATCACCCTACAATAGGGTCTTGGGGTACCACGCCCCACCTTTACCAAATGGGTGTAATGGGATGCCCATCACCCAAACCCCATCCAAAACAAAGTTTTAAGAGCATGCAACAAGATCCTCTAGCACATTACTTTGCTAGCATGAATATTGGAGGTATTGCTCCATCCATCTCTTATGACGGGTCCACTTTGATCACCCATCACATTAAGGCCTTTGGCAATCTTTATAAAGAGTGGATCATAACTAATTTATACACTAACATAAATCCCTTAGCTAAAACCCTCATTATAGATGCTTTGGATTGGTATCATACCTTACCTCCTAACTCCATAGTTGAGCTAGAGTCCTTGGTGACAACCTTAGTAAATGAATTTCAATATCATGAATTACCTAAAAACAACATTAATGCCTTCATCAACTATAATAAATCTACAAATGAATCATCACAAGTTTTTGTCAAATGTTAGAAGACCCTATCTATGCATGTTGAACATAACATGCCTAGTGATAACCTCTTCTAAATTTTCCTACGATCTCTTGAACCTCACCTTCAATATAAGGTAAGATCCTTTTCTCTCACCTCTCTAGAAGAAGCTTTTGAAAAATCTAAAAGGAAATATTATCTCATGAGAGAGTTTGAGAAATTTCCTCCTAAGATACAACCTAAAAAAGTCCAAATCCTTAAACGTTGTAAGAAAAAGAATGTGATAGATGATGGAGTCTCTAATACTCTTACTCTCAATGCTTCTTTGAAATATATATATCTTTAACGTTGATCAAAAAAATAAAAAAATCATTATAACTATCATCAACCATTAAGAAAGGAAGAGTTGAAACGTTGCTTACATATGCTACTTACTTTGAGATCCTATATCCATCTTGACTGTTCCTCATTGACATGATGAAAGTAAATTCTGTTGGTGGCATGCTAGTTGGGGTAACTATGATGAGACCTATCGTGCACTACACATGGCTACCATAAAATTATTCCTAGGCTCCCAATTTGACCGTAATACCATCATGAAGTAATTAACCAATCTAATGAGAAGCTATAAGTCTTCTCTAATCCCATGCCTAATCATAATATATGTGAGATTTCTAAAAAGCAAGAGCATGCTACGAATAATGTAGTTGACACATACTATCCTCCTAAAAATATGGTTATCATTAATGATGTGAGGCGTGTCATAGCTTATGTAGAGCCCGAATGATCCACAACATTATAGCCTAGAACTCACGAGTTATATATCCTATTGTACCTCAAAATTAGGCTTCCCAAGGAAAAAATTTCCCTCCTCTAGATGCCATCGGTCCTTTTAGAAAATATCCTAAGGTTTTGATGGTGCAGGAAGCTATTCCCTAACTACACACACCATCGACCCATGTCAAAGTGAAACTTGTAGGGCTGATGGCATAGATTTTGAGAAAAGAATAGTTTATAAATTATCTCGATTACCCCCGCTTCTTCTAGATTTTTTCCTAAGGACTCCCATAAATCTCATCCTACTGCACAATTTAGTCATGACGAGTGGGATATTCTTAAAGAAATTACATAACTACTTAGCTAATTCTATTTTCTAGAACTCATGCATATGTCGCCTTGCCACCACAAGCATCTTATGATAACTTTGTTTGAAATGAAGATCCTCTTTTCTCCAGAACTTTGGGATAGAGTCCCACATTGCATGGTTTGGAGGAAAGCATCCACTATCAATGTGAGAATATCCCTATTCATACCGACCTTACCATATATGCTCACTCTTGCATTCTATTCCCTATAGCCTTTATGATCCCTGATGAACTCTTAATCTATACGAGATGGTCCACCTCTTTTCATCTCAGTTCAAATTTTCCACACTATGGTTAAGCATGCTATCATCGATGAAGGAGACAACATATGTGTTGTCTCATTAGACTTCGTTAAGGCTCTTGGTTACTCCATGGACAACCTGAAATATACATGTATCTCTTGTCAAGGGTATGATCGCCGAAAAATTCCTCCTATGGGGTGTATTTGGTTACCCATCATAGTTCCTCCTAGGACTATCCACATTAAATTCATGGTCTTCAAATTTCTTCTATCTTATAATATTCTCCTAGGGCAGCCTTGGACTCACCACATGAGCGCAATTACTTCCTCGAATTTTTAATGTGTCAAATTTTCTCACCAAGGAGCTATTTATAAGATTCAAGGGGATCCTAATCCTTGGAACTATGAAAAACTCCAACAAAAGGGGACATATAAACTCCCAACATTGGATGAGTTATCTCCTATACCTATTCGGGAATATCAATGCTTCAACTATCCTATAGATTTTCTTCGTGGAAATGCCGGTCACCTCGAACCAATTGGGCTCGCAATATATTGGAGTTTGATGACAAGGATCCCGTTGATATCACATTTATAATTAATAATTCTGATCTTCTTGAGCTTATTGTATCTCAGTAACCTCCTTCCTTGCAACCTTGTTCTTGCAAGAAGGTGTTAGTGCAAAATCACAGCACCCCCAAATGGCTAAAGATGTGAAGTGGTTAAAATGAGGCATTCGGTGTGATTGCATAGCATTGGATCATCTCTCAAGCTATGGGAATTACAAACTTGAGATGATCCTCTAGAGAAAGTTGGTTCTTGTTCCTAAACTACCTGCCACGAGCTACTCTAATGTAGGAAAAACTAAACTATCCTAATCTAACCATTCCAAGGAACCAGAGAGAAAGAGAGGGTGAAATAAAAGCCTACACTAAAGTGGTGATACACTAGAGAAGGAAAGGGGTGAGATGCTTTGTTGAGGGAGGATGAAATAAGGGAGAAAGGAAGATGGGAAGGTTAGACAGAAGTGACACAAACCTAGATCCTAATCCATGATCAAAACTCCATGAAACACAACACCCTACACCTGCAAATGTGAAATACATGCACAAAAAATATATTTGAAAGGGAGAGGCATAAAGAGACAACAAAACAATGTAAAGGGTTGAAGAAACACCACAAAAACACATTTTATTGCTCTATATGGGTGCACAGACCATTACATTTCTACTTAGAGGCACAAAATGCTTGTTAGGCGTAGGAGAAGGTTTTCAACTCAAAATGGAGTTGGGAAACAAATTTGATAGAGTTTCCCTATGCCCAGAATAATCTCTCCTTCTCAAATGAGAAGTGTTACAATATATAGAAAGAATAAGAGAGAGAAGAGGGAAAATTCGAATCTGTTTCAACTACCACGGGATATGCATTGAATCCTGCCTTGAAGACTCAACCACTATCAATCAATGCCCCTTTCAAATCCACCCCAAATATGTTGATTCTAGCTCCCTCTGTTTGTCGGCGTATTGAAGAAGAATGGCGGATCAAATCGAATCAGATCTGGTAGTTGGAGAAATCGAGCTCTGTATTAATGGCTTGGAAGACGTTTTCCCATTTTTCACCCACCAACACCTGTAAAAATGATATTTTATGTTTCCAAGGCATAGAGGGTGTTGAGACGTTTCCAAAAAATATTCTCCCACCCAAATATGAGTTCTCAGTCAAAAGATATGGCCATTTGAATTTTTAGGTTACGGGCGCGTAATATTTAAATGAGTTTGTCTGTACTCGGGTCCACATGGCAGCTCTGCACTTGTTTGAGATTTGACTCCTTCCTTCACTCTTGGAATAATGCCCATGTGACACGTGGCAATGTCAATAGGTTTCCCTATTTCCTTTGTATTCTTCCTAAGTCTTTTCCGTGGGCGAAGGCACTGTATCAACCCAAGACATGTGGAGGCTTTGCGCATGTTTAGAAACTACCCCCAGACTTTACCTTTGGAGTAGCACAGATACAACATGTGGAGACCTCCACGGGCCTTTGGAATTTTCAACAGTCTCCCTCACATTTTCGGGCTTTGGGACACATGGAAGGGCCGCACTCATTTGATAATCTACTCAGGGTCACACTTTTGAATGTGCACTGTTTAGACACCTGACACCTTCCACTTACATTCATTACTTCCGTTTTGGGACCATTCTCCTTTCAACCTCTATTGACCATTGGATATGTGGAGGCTTGGTGCTTGTTTGAGCCTGTCCCTTGGGTTTTAACATTTGGAGGTAACCGTTTGGACACTTGGCAACTTCTGCCGTCTCCTCCATACTTAGTTGGTTTCAGGGTCCGTCCTGAACTATTTGAACTCGAAGACTTTGAATCTTCACCATTTCTTTTCCTTTGAGTCTCTGGTTCCTTTGACACCGGTTAGCCTCCTTCCTTGACCCTGCTATTCCATTTCGAGCCTCGCTTGTAATTTGTTTGTTGGATTTGAGGAATGGATTCGCTCGACAAAGCTGTTTCTTGAATTTATTCTTGCATGGGGTCATTTGATCTTTCGCAGGCCCTACCACTCCATTGTAAAGTCCCTCTACAACCTTGTTTGTCATCCTAGAATGTGAGCTCATGGGTCTGAGTCATTTCCTTCATAATTTCCTTATGTGCAGGACTTGTCTTGACCAAATTTTCTGGGGAAAATTTGGGATAACAATTTGGTGACTCACGGGGACATCCCTGCTAGATGAAGAGACCAGTAGCCTTGAAGCATCCATTGGGCATGGAGTCACAATTAATGGCCTGGTACTGACCCTTCCTTCAAAATGGACTCCCGAATACTGCACTTTCTATGTTCTACCTGTCCCTAAGCCTGCCCGTGCATCTGCACTCTCAATTTTCATAAGAAAATCTTGAAATGGAGTTTCTGAGAGTAGAAAATTGTATTGACATGGGGCTTTCATTTTTCCCTGAATGGACTGACTTAAAAAATGTCCTTTGGTTGCTCTGCATTTGTTTCATTTTTGGAACTAGCAACTACTACAGACAGCTATGGATCTTTCTGCCGTGAATACTGAAGAGCATGGCCTTGGTTTGTCTCGAGAATGGTACAATGTTTACTCGGGGCACATTGAACTTCGCAATGACATAACCTTAGAGAAACAAAAACAACAAAACTATGTATAAAGAATCAAATCATACATGCCTCAAATGAGACATGCAGAGTGTGCACAAGCACTTCTTTTGCTAAAAAAATCTACTCATACTCCTATACTAACAAGAAAGAAGGAAAATCTTACACAAATCCCACTACAGGAAGGGAGAAAGAGCTTCCCTTTCTCAAAAGGGGCAGCCATGCAAATAATATGACACTGAATATGGCTACCCTGGATGAATAAAAAACTAACTTTAAGCCTGTCCTCCACCCAAATCATCAAGGTATCTACATTAACCAAAAATAACTCCTCAAGCTGATTGGCATTGGAATCCTAGAGGTGTTGATAATGACCCTTGGTACTTTTATTGTCATTCTCATGCCTGGAGTAGGCATGACTAGTTTTGGCTTCTCCTTGGCTCCAATGAAGCCAAATATCGATTGGGCAAGGTATGGTCCTTTGAATGCCATGGTTCTGAACTCTAACTCCAAGAATGGAGCCTTCTTCATCGACCCTCATGGATGGATGGTGTGGGAGGAATGATAGCCTTATACTCTTTTCTCTTCTCTGCAGCGGGTGTGACTTTTGGAAGATCAAAATCTTGTAACTTTGATTCGGGAGGCATGTTCCAAATTGCAGGTTGTGTTTGCATGCTCTCTTCCATGGCAATGGCTCTTGTGATTGAAGAATGAATGATGGGGGAGAAAATATTGCAATTTCAATGGCTCACTCTTATCAAAACATTCTTTTGAGTCGGTAGGAAATCAAACTTTTTTTGCCCTACTATAAAAAGGTCTCTCCCTTTTGCATGGTGATCTTAAAATCTTCGTTATATTCACCATATGAAGCTTCATCTTCAAACATGAAGCTAATGAGTTCATGCTCCTCCAAAAGATCAGAATTTTGGAGAGGTTGAATGGGGAGAGGGGCTGTATTTTCTTGTGCAACTAGCTCATGATTCAGTGCCTCTAAATTTGTCTTGGTCACCCCCATATGCTCCTTTTTAACCGGGCTTGGAGTTGGCTGTTCTTCTTCCTTCTCTTGTGAAGAACATGGAAGAATCATATCTTCCAACCTTGGTTCTAGAGATACATTGTGAGACATAGGCTGCTGCTCTTGAATGCCCTCCTTCATGGCAGCAAGCTCATATGCTTGGAAGATGGATGATGGAAGAGAAAATGATGTGATCTCCATGGGATTTTCTCCATCAAAGCAATCCTCCAAGTCAGACAGATAATCTACCTCATTGTTGTCCTATTGCATGTGCTCAACCTCCTCGATGGTGTCCTCCTGATATGAAACTTGCTCACCATGGTTTCCCTCTTCCTCAAACATGAAGTTTGAAAGATCAAACTCTTCTTCAACATCAGAGCTCGAAGGGGATGAAGTGGGAGGAAAAACTGAAGGTTCTTCTATAGCCTGCTCCACACTTGGGGCCTCTGAAACTGTATGGTCCTCCTCCTCTACTGTAAATTCAACCTCAACCACCACTGGCTCTTCAACCTTGACCTCCTCTATTGGATTGACCATCAAGGGGATCTTTGCAAACCCAAATTTAGCAGCCCAACTCATCATATTATCTGTTATTTATTTTTACGTTGGGCTCCTCTTCTTGCTATCCTTCACTGGATTCTTGAGTATCTTCCCAACATGGACTTGGGAAATCAAGAGGAGTGACAAGTTTGGGTTTAACTAGCTTTGCAATTGTTTGTGGTGGGGAGGGAGGTGGAACTTCTTGTTTGTTTGGAGGGGATGATTGTTTGGAAGGGAAAAGGGCAAAAGAACTGAAATGGGGTGGAAGACTAGGGAATGGAGAAATGGAATCAACACTTGGGGCAACAACTAGGAAGCTTGGAAATTGGAGCTTGGGTTGAGATGGTGTTGCTTGAGAAAGAGAAAAAGAAAATCTATGAGATGGTGGACTTACCCATTGACAAGGTTGTCTTGACTCCAACTCATAAGCCTCGATCTCCTCATTCCATTGTGCAAGTTGGGGTAGCATTTCAACCATGAAGTCTAGCTTCTCCTGAGGGTTGTAATGTCTTGGAAAAGGGCCTCCCCATGGACAAGGTGCCCTACAACTAATCTTGAATTCCTTCATTTGTGCTATGGCCCTAGATTGCACCATGCTAGCCTCCATTTTTTGAATCTTCTCTAGCAGACCAGCATCCTTTGTGTAGTTGTTACCATTATATGCGCCCCCTTGTTCTTGATAAGCTCTATGGCCAAACTAATTTTGACCCTGCTCATATGGGTAAGCATAATGGTTCTGGATCTGATCATAATGCTAATTTGGAGGAGTTGGGAAATGCATTGGAGGTGGACTGCACTACTCACCCCATTGCTGCAAGGGTGAGTTCTATGAAGGGAATGAAGCCATGATTGCACAACTTCATGGAATGGGAGAAAATGAAAGAGATGGAAGAAGAAAATGGATGAAAATGAGTGGAAATGGATGGAAAAGGTCTGCAACTTAGAGGATGGGTTATTGACCAGATGGAGTCACTAGATGTGCTTGCATGTGCCTCAAAAGGCTGAACCTTAACAGGAACACACCAACCTGCTAAGATGAAGTGGTAAGGTACTTCAGACCTGTCCCACTGGGTGTGCCAAAACTGTTAGTGCGGTTGTACGGTGGCTTATGATTTTCTATGTATAATGAGACACCTTGGAAAGATGGAAGATCTACCCTCAGTGTCCCACCTAACGTGCCAAAATTATTAGTGCAAAATCACAGCACCCTTGAATGGCCAAAGATGTGAAGTGGTTAAAATGGGGCATTTAGTGTGATTACATAACATTGGATCATCTCTCAAGTTATGGGACTTGCAAACCTGAGATGATCCTCTAGAGAAAGTTGGTTCTTGTTCCTAAACTACCTGCCACGAGCTACTCTAATGTAGGCAAAAACTAAACTATCCTAATCTAACCATTCCAAGGAACCAGAGAGAAAGAGAGGGTGAAATAAAATCCTACACTAAAGTGGTGATACACCAAAGAAGGAAAGGGGTGAGATGCTCTGTTGAGGGAGGATGAAATAGGGGAGAAAGGAAGATGGGAAGGTCAGATAGAAGTGACACAAACCCAAATCCTAATCCATGATCAAAAATCCATGAAACACAACACCTGCACCTATAAATGTGAAATACATGCACATAAAATAAATTTGAAAGGGAGAGGCACAGAGAGACAACAAAACAATGCAAAGGGTTGAAGAAACACCACAAAAACATGTTTTATTGCTCTATATGGGTGCACAGACCATTATGTTTTTGCTTAGAGGCAAAAAAATGATTTCCAGTGTAGGAGAAGGTTTTCAACTCAAAATGGAGTCGGGAAAAAAATTTGACAGAGTTTCCCTACGCCTCAGAATAATCTCTCCTTCTCAAATGAGAAGTGTTACAATATATAGAAAGAATAAGAGAGAGAAGAGGGAAAAGTTGAATCTGTTTCAACTACCACGGGATATGCATTGAATCTTACCTTGAAGACTCAACTGCTATCAATCAATGCCCCTTTCAAATCCACCCCAAATTTGTCAATTCTCGCTCCCTCTATCTGTCCGGTGTATTGAAGAAGAACAACGAGATCGAATCGAATCAGATCTGGTAGTTGGAGAAATCGGGCTTTGTATTAATGGCCTAGAAGATGTTTTCCCATTTTTCACCCACCAACACCTACAAAAATTATATTTTATGTTTCCAAGGCATAGAGGGCATTGAGACATTTCCAAAAAATCTTCTCCCACCCAAATCTGAGTTCTCAGTCAAAAGATATGGCCATTTGAATTTTTGGGTCGCGGGTGTGTAATATTTAAATGAGTTTGTCTTTATCGAATCCACATGGCAGCTCTATGCTCAATTGAGATTTGACTCCTTCCTTCACTCTTGGAATACCACCCATGTGACACGTGGAGGCATCCACAGGTTTCCTATTTCCTTTGTATTCTTCTTGAGTATTTTCTGCGGGTGGAGGCACTGTATCTAACCCAAGACATGTGGAGGCTTTGCACATGTTTAGAAATTGCCCCCAGACTTTACCTTTGGAGTAGCACGGATATGACATGTGGAGACCTCCACGGGCCTTTGGATTTTCAATGGTCGCCCTCACCTTTTTAGGCTTTGGGACACATGGAAGGGTCACACTCATTTGATAATATAGGGTCCCGCTTTTGAATGTGCACGTTGTTTGGACACCTAGTGCCTTCCACCTGCATTCATTACTTAGCCATTTTGGGCCCATTATCCTTTTGACCTCTGTTTACCATTGGCTATGTGGAGGCTTGGTGCTTGTTTGAGCCTGCCCCTTTGGTTTTAACTTTTAGAGGTGCGCCGTTTGGACACTTGGTAACTTTCACTATCTCCTCCATACTTAGTCGATTTCAGGGGTCCGTCTGAACTATTTCAGAGCCTGAAGACTTTGAATCTTCACCGTTTCTTTTCCTTTGAGTCTCTGGTTCCTTTGACACTACTTGGCCTCCTTCCTAGCCCTGCTATTTTATTTCCAAGCCCGCCTGTAATCTGTTTGTTGGATTTGAGGCACAGATTCAGCTCGACAAAGCCGTTTCTTGAATTTCTTCTTGCACGGGGTTGTTTGATCTTTCGCAAGCCCCACCACTCCATTGTAAAGTCCCTCTGCAACCTTGTTTGTCATCCTAGAATGTGAGCTCATGGGTCTGAGTCATTTCCTTCATAATTTCCTTATGTGCAGGACTTGTCTTGACCAAATTTGTTGGGGGTAAATTTGGGATAATAGAAGGATCCCCAAGTTCCGATTGTCATCTCATGTGCACCGCAATTAAAACATGTGGTCCATTTAGAGACTATAATTTACTCTTATGTGGTGTATGCCTCCACATCCAATTCGATGATGGTTACACTTTATATGACCCCTACCTACCTAGCTATGCTCAGATTCATGACAGGGAAGTCTTGCATTACAAGAACCTCTTAACACCAAACTCACTCAAGATTTGAACGTCATCCTCATATAAGAGGAATCCTCAAGTGTAGTTGATAATTCTTCCCAATTGGTGTTTGAGCCTCAAAATGCTCCACAAGATACACCTCCACATAGTACCATCAAGCTAGTTGATCCATTTTCCCTTATAGAAGAAGATGACCAAGTCGCTAGTTTTGAGAGCAAAGATAATGACCTCATAGGTGATGATCACATCTATTGCACATTGATGATTGAGTGAAAAATTTATTCATTAGTTCCATCTTCACCCATTACATCAGTGTTTCCCCACATACTCTTACCAACCTCCACATCTTGTGAGACTTCCCTCCCTACCTCTTGGCCTCATGAAAACCCGGTCCCCTATGACCAAGCCATATTGCACATAACGTGAGGCCCTCAGAGATGATGTCTCATATTTTAGAGCATATCGATGAAACATGAATAAGCTCAAAGATAAAGTCAAACATGACCAAACTAGAAAGGCTACACAACCTTTTGCTTCAAATCCCTTCTTTTTTATCATCACGGGTATTGTGTGCATACCGATGACGATCATTGTCAGGTAATGCATAGCAATAATCAAGCTCCTTAAACCTCTTCCCATAATCAAAATCATGGGGTCGATTCCTCTCGAAACCGACCACCTTCCCCCGACTACCTAGACCACAACCTACTTATGGTTTGCCACCTGATCACGTTCCTCATCCCACTATGGATGATATTCAACATGACATTCTCACCGGATGGAGGATGGGATCAATGAAACCCTATTTTACATGAGATCTGAAGTTCATCGACAAGTCACTATTAAAAAACATGCCATAGAGGACCTCATGACTTGAGCTAGATGTCACATCTTAAACCAGGTCGATGACATCATCACTAATACCTTGTGATCTTTTCCCCCTCATGGCTAGTTATCTATAATACCTTGATTACATTTTATCTCCTTCTTCATCTTGGTTTTTGCCTTCGATTGGGCTCTCATCCACCACTTGGGTTTTCACACACTTCCTTCTATCTTCGCTTAAGCTCTCGGTCCCTCTTTGGTTTTTCACACATCTCCTTGTATCTTGCTACATCCTCTCCCTGAGCTAATTGACTGATTAGATCTGTCATCTTATACACCTAGGTTCCTCCTACCGTTAGAGTGCCTCGGTCCCATTACGCCCATTTTAGATTTTTTACGCCTTGGTCTTTCCCATTAGATCACCATGAAATTATATGCATCCTCGTTTAGGATTATGGCCTTACTTGGATTTATTTACCTGACAATACCTTGACATACTATCACTAGATGTCTTGGCCTTTTTCTACCCCTTGGCTTCTTCACATCGTGTGGGTCAGGCTATCCTACCAATTCCCCTCTCATTGGTTTTACCTATCTAATGACATTATCATTATTCCTAAGTACCATGAGTATCATCACATACATACATGCAAAATAGAAGAAAAATAAATATAAACATACAATAAACAAAATGACCATAATCATCATCATCATATATATATATATATATATATGAATCAAATAAGTTTTATACATTGAAAAAATGCTACAAATTAATTACATGGATTTGGACCATATAAAATAAGGCTCAAGTGTCATCATACCCTGTGGGGTTCTTTGGATACTTTTTTCCGATGGGGTTGTGCTAGTGGTTCCGGTTGTGCGAGCTAGAGACTCCACCCTAGATTGGGCTCGTGGCCTCTCCGTGTGTTCTCATTAGTTGGCCTCTAATGTAGTATTCCTCTTGATCTCCATTTGAGAATATAATAAATGGGCCACCTTCTCCTGTAAAAGGGCTTCCTTTTCCTACAATAAGATCTCGTAATATCACATCTATGTTGCCCATGCCTAGCCACTAATGCTTATGCATCCCTATATCTCTGTAGTGTCTTGGATTTCTATCTAAATAGACGAAAGGAACCCACTAAGTCTCAAAATGATAGTGTTGTTTGGATCTTCCATCATTGTAGTATCTTTTGCATCTAACACTAGATCTAGGATATCATGATGGACACTCTCTATCAAGGAGTGCCACTCCTCCAATGTGCACTCTGTAAATCTAAATACAAAGACACATGTTACTCATAATACAAGTATCACACAAGAACTATTTCTCAAGAATCATCTAAATAATATCATGTCATGCATACCTCGTTGCCAGGCCTCGCCATGACGATATTGACGTATCCTTAGCCACTTAAAACCTCCTCCCACTCGTCATCATGATGTGGCGTGAATCCTATATATTCTACCCACTATTGGCCATTATGTCTTAGTGTTGTCATTAATGTCAAGTGCATTTATGGAAAAGGGTGTCATGGTGTCATATTAGTCTCTATGAGGTGTTATTAAAAGGTCAAACATGAAGTTTGATTGGTAGTGATAGGATTTGATGAGTTTTTATGTTGTCTTGACATGGTTATGGCTTGCATAGTCATTGTATGAACTCTCCGAGTTGGTAAAGGGTTTTCATGAGGTCAATAATGGTCCATATGGTGTATTACAGGCATCTAAGTGTCTTCACATGGTCAGCCACAGATCAACTCATGGGTTGGCGCATGGTTGAGTCAGGTCATTTAGGCCTATTCCTAGTCCTAAAACATATAAAATGAGTTTGAGGTATTAGTTATGGAGTTCATCAGTCCTATACAATTATGGGAATAGTATGGTGACATTGTATATGAAGTGTAAAAGGATTATCATGTCAGTTTTTAGAGGTATAGTGTATATATGAGATCTTTGGTAAGCAAAACATTGAAGGTAAGCTAAGTAAGCACAAGTTAGTTGTTGTGGTTAGAGAGTTCCAAGAATATTTGAGATAGATGGTGAGTTTTGGAAGTTAATTATTTTTTCATGATGCTTCATGACAAGTTTTAGGTCAAAGTGAAGAATATTTTGCAAGATACACCATTTTTGGTAAAATCAGTTTTTAAGAGTGTATGTTTGCTTTAAAAGTGGATATTCGATGCTCATTGTGAACTGTGTGATTTTCATGGGACCCATAGGTTTTGGGGATGATTTTACACTGAGATAAGAGTGTTTTTAAAAAATAATGAGGTGATTTGATTGTCAGGTTTTTATGAACGATCGTTAAGAAGGTAAAGTGGTTTGAAACCCTAGTTAAACCCTAGTTCAAAAGTGACTTGGATAATATTTCTTTTACAGGTCTAGTTATGATTCATTTTGAAAATTTTACAATTTAAGGTTGTAGATGACTTATCCATATTACCCAAAATGTATGATAGAGCTTGTGACAACATGTGGGCCCCACTAAAACAAGAAAGTTTATGAAGATTTTCAATTTGTGAAAAAGTTGTCCATTGAAGGTATTGACTAAATAACCATTTATGGAATCTTAGGAGTTTTATTAGATTTCCATGATAGTTTCATGTCATGGTTTAAGTCCTATAGGGAAACGCGTTCTCCTATCTTTGAAGACTAGCCTTTGGAGTTGAAAATGAAGTTTTTGAAGTTGTAGAGATTGACTGGTTGAAGGCCTTCCACTTTGATTTGGAAGGAAATGTAAGATGTTATAGAAATTATATTCAAAGAAATTTTTAATGATATATTTTTGTCTCTTGATGAGGTGTTTTTATAGGTGAACCAACTCATTTTGTGAAGACCTAGTTTAAATGATTCAGACAGGTTTGCTTTGGCTAGAAGATTGATGTAGATGGATTTTTGGTATCTATTATAGAGTTAAGAGGGATGAATTTTCTTCCTATTTAAGGAATTTATAGGTCTTGAATATATCATAAAGGGTGTAAACTAGTTAAGTTTCCAAAACTTCTTTCTGGGTAGTTCAATTTAGTGAAGAGGAAAAAAGGTGTGGTTTACTTTGTTGGATGTTTCATGAGGTATAAGAAGCATGAATGTGTTATAAAGGTTAGTGGATTTAAATTTAGTGGTTACATATTATATTTTAGGTGTTCTTGGGTTATCTTGAGCTTCATAGCTAAAGACTGGTTTTGGAAGCAACTCTTTTAACTAAGAAATGGTCATACTTGATAGATTTATGAAGAAAATTATTGGTACAAGGTAATGTGTGAGCATGGATGATTTTTATGATGTGTTTGACATGTGTGAAACTTTTGGAGGCTTAAATAAGCATGGGGATGTCTTTGGAGGTCCTTGATGAGCTAGGTGATGGGGTTTTGAGACTTTTTGGGCTTGTTTGGTGTCTTGGTGCATGAACAACCTACATGGGTCTATGTTATGAGTTTTTATGAATGTTTTGTTATGTTTTTAAGTTTAATTGGTTGAGATATTTTGTATTGATTTTCCTATGTTGTGTTTTTTATTTGAGAAACGTATAAAGTGTTTGTTTTGGTTCATTTTTGAACTAGTTGAAAAGAGAGGGAAATGTGTAAGCTAGGTGAGGGAGTGCAAGTAACTTAAGGGAATCAAGAAATAGCTAATATAGGGTGTGAAAGTATGAATAAGGTTAAAGAGCGTGTGTGAAATGGTTTGAATCCAAATCAGTCCATGGAAGATCAAGATAGAGTGAGTTGAAGGAGAGAAGTTGAAAAGGGTTTGATGTGTGTGTGAGATTAAGTTAGATCATAATTATTTGTGAGATCAGCCTATTTTTCAATGATATTTCTTCTTCAAAATCTCTTATGATGATTCATATTCATAGGAGTATCTTGTTGTGAGTAATATCAACAAGGGTTTAGGGGTTGGTGCTCCTTGTGGGGTTGGTGCCTCACTAAATAAATCTCTTGTGATGTGTAATATTCACTTGATTCCTTTCTTTGAGTAATATAAGCAATGGTTTTTAGTGGGTTTTATTCCTCATGAGGGTTTCCCACTTACATCTTGTGTTTATGTGTTCTCTCTCATGTTTCATGTTCATTTGAATGTATGGTGCACACCTAATAAGCTCTTATTGAATGTATATGATTGAATGGATGTTTAATGTATGTTGCAAACAATGGTAAATGAAGTAATAAATTTGTAGGACTGATTCACCCCCTCTTAGTCCATTGTGCTTCCAACAATTGGTATCATAGTAGGTCCTTGTGAAGAAATTTTAATCACTTGAAGGAAATCCTCAAAGTGCAAACAATGGGTAAATATTCATATGTTGAAATTACTTTAAGTAATAAGTATGAAGTTTCCGATTCCTTGATTCATATCCTACAAGATCAAATCAGTTGCATGGAGTGAGAGCATGGTCAAGCAATCAAATATCTTGAATCTCAAGTGGAGAGTGTGTCTAAGGCCTTAAAAGTCAAAGAAGAAGCTTGTTGTAGGTATGAAGAAAGGTTGAGATCTTTGGAAGCTAATTTAGAGGATGTATCCAATAGGTTGAAGATTCATGGAAGGTTAGAGAAGAGATCTAAACCTATTGATGAGATCTTGGAGAGACAAATTGCAGCTACTGACAAGACAAGTCTAGGTTTCAAAGGAAAGCAAGTGGAGAATGATGATAAAGCTAGATCAAGTTCTCAAATAGTCAAGAAGGAGGCAAAGAGGACCAATTTAAGAAGGTATAACCCTGTTCGATAACCTAATGTAACTAGGTATGGTGCTTCTTTTAATGGTTATTTGGTGTGCCTCATTCTTATCTCAACTTCATGATCCTTAATCATATAATCCTCTATTAAACCCACGAGTCCTTTAGGATGCACGTTCAGAGTTCATTCTCAATACTTGAATGGTCAATGACCTTGTCCCTATGGTATTTAATATAGTAAGTCCATTCATGAGATAGGAATCCTTAAGATTTCTCTTAACTTGGATTATAAACCTACAATCATGCACTTCAAATGAGATATCTCATCCCCTGTTTATTAGGATTATGTCCACAATATCATGAGCGCAAGAACCCTAACTACATTTATGAGTTATTTGGTGAAGGAACAAAGGAAAGTTACATTGATTCCAATCATTTCATATGAGATAATCCATTCAAAGTGCACTTTTATGTCTCTAATCCACATGCATATTACCTTGAATCACCAATTGAAATCACGGTATATCCTTAACTACTCTATTATGGATCATGCACTTAAAGACTTCATGATGGGTGTTCTTGGTTTCGTTAGTAAGATTTAACTCTTTCTCGGTGAATTAAGAGGCATAAAACAATGTCAAACACATCATGTAATCTCAGATTCCTTCTAAAATCTTGTATATTCTATCCTACCTTGTTTGGGTCCTGAAATAGGGATCTTAGGAGATCTCTTTCCATTTCCATGCACTAATCATCGACTTGTTCAACTCTTATTTACACCCTGCATATCAAATTTAGTATTCATAGTAATATGATTTATATCTTAAGGGGAACAAGATGGATTTATTATTCATATCAACCATGCAAGGACAAAGAAGCCAATACACTTCTTAGATTTTTTGAGTTGGTATGCACATACTTATAGTCATGACTTGAAACCATACAATTCATGATCCTTAATGCAACATGCAATCTATACCTTTGTTCTCAAGAATTGATTCTCATGGGAAGTTTTAATGATTTAAAATCCTATTGGACCAACATTAACTATTTTAACATGGTGGGTGCATCATTTAAAAGGAATGAAAACACTGTGTTGTGACCATGCATTAGGTTTTCTTTAATTTTCCTAACACCCTGCCTTTGACTCTTTAAAACCCCTCATTCATACAATCCAAGTACTAAGATGCAGATAAGATAATTTCAAGACATAGCCTTGTGATTTCTACACATTTTTATCCCATTTGAAGTGCTTTCACACTCTCATAACCTAGAACCTTGCAAATTTTTCCTAGTCCACCTTTTTGCGGTTGTACAATGACCTAGTTAGGTCACCTTGAGGTGCATTCATTCAATTTTGGAAGAATTATGATATTTAATTTGTGAGATCCTTATTTAAATTTTTTAACACCTTAGATACAACCTATTACATCTACTCATCAAGTATAAAAACATGATCTTAGAGAAATTAAAAAAATTGCATACTTTTTCTCCCTATGCCGCATCTTTGTCATATTCCTTTGCTCGGCCAAAAAAATAGTCAAGAATAAATTTTTATGAACAAACCCATTCACCATAAAATTTTGGGGTCTTCTTCATGACGAAAGGATAGCTTTTCACAAAATTTCAGAGAATTTCATTAGTGGAATAAAAAGTTACTCGATTCCCTAGATCTAGGCCGAGGACACATAATTGCCTATAAAATTCTTAAAATCTAGCATCAAGAGATCTAATAAATTTGTGGAGGCTTGTCTTACCTTTCTTCACCTTTCTAGGTTACCAGTCACTTGAAATGAATTATCTTTCCATCATTGTATAGTTTCTACCTTGCTGCCTAGACAGGGTCTTCAATCAAAGCTTATGAAAGCACTATAGAAACATTACAAACAATAACAACACTTCTAACACCTACATATCTCTCTTTATTATTAATTGTATACCTCCATTACATTCATTGATTCATATTCCATCAATTGATTTATTCTAATTCTCCTTATGGAGGTTGAAACATTATACCCTTATATTAGTTCATTAACTATGTTTCAGCTCCTAAGAGAGCTCTAATAACACCTATGTTTGGAATATCAGGAAAAACTCCTTCCTAATACTCCTTATCTCAGTTAGAAAAATATTACAAATCATAAATCCTTATTAAGCATGAAAATCACTATTTCACCTAATTATTATACACCTAATTCTTGCATACTAAGCATAATTTCTTTTACACTCGATTTCTATAGCTTTATACACATAATCAATTTATTCAAGTACAATTACTCACTAATATAGTTTTATAATGACACTAGGACTCCTAACTATCATGATGCTCCTGCATCATTATTACTATGTTTGTCATGATTTGGTCATAGAGCTAGAGATTGTAAATGAAGGTCTCCTAGGAATGGTGAAAGTTTCTTCAAAGGTGAATTATACTGATGTTGTGAGTATGGTGACAAGGCCAAGGATTATGGATGGAATTTAAGTGTATATTATTCAAGAGGAAATAATAATGTTGTGTGCTATAATTTTTAGAAACAAGGTCATATTACAAGACATTGCTATCAATGTGAAACCTCTAGGTTTAGTATCGGGTTTCAAGGATCTAAAAGGCAAGATAAGAAAGAGTTCAATAGGAAAATCAGTCCTAAGGATGAATCTAAGACAATCATGTTAGATCCCAAGGTTAAGAAGATGACTGATAAAGCAAATGATGTCAAGAGAATTGATTCTTAGCTCGATATGAAGAGTATGATAGTTGAAGAGTCAAAGCAAACCAAGAAGGATGTTTCAAAATCAGAAGTGCTCAATATAAAGGTCAAACCAATGAAGTTTTTCAAAGAAGGGTATATTTCAAGAAAGGAGGAAGACAAGTCACTCAAGCTCAAATCAAATCAAGGAATGCATGACAAGTTGAGAAGGCTAGGAATTTGGGATACATCAAAACTAATGTGGTATGATATATGATTGTCCATAAGATTTAAGCTTAAGATTTCTTGTAGATTAGTAGGATGTCTAGTTCAAAAAGAAGAGTCAAGTCCGAGTCTTTGTTTTAATCAAGAGTGTTCTTTAGGAGTCCTTATTGTTGGTAATATGTTTGAGTAAACATATATTCAAGGTTGTTTAGTTATGATAAAGGTTATGTCAAAATTCCATCAAAGGTATTAGGGGTGTGTCATCTCATCATATTTTTCTCTTAAGAAGTTTATTGTTTGAGAAGTGGTCAAAAGGAAGTATTCACTTTATCAGTTTGTATAGTTGAGTAGATTGTTGATGTACATAGTCAAAGATATATAGGATGAATGACTTGGTGCTTATACTCTTTCAAGATAGTTATGAGTATATAGGTTTGAATGTCCAACTTTAGTCAAGAGGTCTGTGGTGTCCCATATTAAGTGATTGTCTAATTCCATCTCAAGTTTAAGGTAAGATTTGGAATAAGCTAGAAGTTGAGGATGTTGAAAGTCTAGGAATTTTATTAGGGGTCATTCAATAAATAGATCCCATTACATGTTTTGGAAGGCAAAAGGTGAGTTTTAATTGCACTTTCTTACATGTGTTTATTTCTTTGTCCTTAAGGGTGTGGGTTAGAGTGGTGTGTGTAAGAAGTTTGTCATACCTCTCAACCACCCATTTATTGTTCCTTGGGGTATGGGTTTGAATTGAGTGATGTGGGATGGAGAAGAATGATGTGGCATCCTACATGGAGCCACATCATCTCCCTCTCCCTCTTTTCTATTTATTGGAGTTTTTGGGAAGTATTGGGGGTTACTTGCTCTTTTGGGGGAATGCTTGTAATTTTGGGGAGCTTTCTTGAGAATGGAGTTTGGAGTGGATGGTGGTTGCTTAGGATTTTGGAAGGCCTTAGAACCTTTCAAAAAAAAAAAATATTCCATAATTTTCCTGTTTTCTTTTGGGTTTCTTGGGGTTTTATGTGGGAAAAATGTGGTCGTTACACTACTTAGTATCCATGATTTGAACTAGAGTTTGTGAAGTCTGTAACTATAATGTGGTGTTTCTCTAAGTTTATTCAATGAGTATCTAGCACGATCATGCATCATGGAGATAATTAAGAAGTGATTATGCAATGTTAAGACATTTTCCAAGGTTGTTGACCTATTATGAAGGTGATAACAATATTTCAAGTGTGCTTCTTTATCAAAATTCATGTGCTAAGGACTATAACAGGTTCTTGAAGGCTAAATGAGTCTTGAAAAGTATGTGTTATCCTTATTTACTTTGTTTAAACCTCATGAAAATGATTTGAGCTCTTAAAAAGGATTATTGATTATTGCAAGAAAAGCGGTGTTAAGGAATTTTCAATGCGGGTGGGACCAAAGTCCATGAAGACTTGTTTTGACAAAAGAGGGTAGAGTCAGTATGGTCTTGAATGAGATATTTGTAGTAGTGCATCCATGAAGAATAAGTGTCAGTCATGATAGAATGCATGAGAAATGTTATCACTGAATCACATCACCCTCTAATTTGCACATGTGTGTGTGCTTGAGATCCCAATGTGTGGACTGGGTAACATGGGTACTATCTCCAAGTTGTGGGACTTGCTACTTGAGATAAACCTCCAGAGAAAGTTGGCTCTTCTTCCTACTCCTAGTAAAAATTAACTCTACTAAAATAAAATGACTAACTACTCCTAACCTATTACTTCCAAGGGACTAGGGAAAGAGAAAGAGAATAACAAAAATCTACACTACAGAGGTGATGCACCAAAATAAGGGTATGAGAACAATTCCCAATGTGTGAGAATGGAAGCAAAATGTAGATTAGAGAGGGTGATGACAGTTCTCCATAGTCTAATAACAACATTCACAACACATTTCCATGCATACACAATAATAATAGGTCCCTGCAAGAGTATAGAGTAGACACAAACATCTGCAATAATATTAGAGAGGCAAGGAGAATGCAATAAACACAACAAGGGAAGATACATCCACAAACTTGAATCTATTGCTTCATTAATATGCACAGTCCAAAATATTACAAAGAAAAGGCTTGGATCACCATGCAAGGAGTCCACTACAAAGGCTTGCAACACATTGGCTTCACAAAACCAAAATGATAGAGTTTTTCTACTCAAACTATTCTCCTTACAATGAGCCCAACACTTCAATTTATAGAATTTTAGAAGGGAGAGAGAGGGGATGCAATTCCCGAAATTCCCTTTCCCACCAATTTAAATTCATGATAAATGAGTGTGGTTGGTGGTTTTGGACCTGTAGAAGCAATCTCAAGGTGTCCTATAACTTGCAGTAGTGAAAGAATGATTGCCCATGCTCATTAAATGTTTTTCCAACCCCCTTTCAACAACTAAAAATGAATCGGGATCGTTTTCCTTAAAAATCATGATAAAAAATTTATTTATTTATATATTTCTTAGTTTTTTTGTGACGAAATTAGAGCCATAATTCCAATGAGACCAATTTTGTGAAAATCCGTTGAGAATTGCAAAAGTTATGGCCCTTTGAGTGTGAGCAGTTATTTTGAGATTCACAGGATTTTTACATTTTTGGGGCTAAGAATTTAATATTTTGGAGATGAGATGTTTCTTTTATTTTCACCCACCTACCCTCATGTCGAGCCATTTCTAAAAATTCAATTTTTTTCAAATTGGAGCTTGAGATCAAAATTTATACCTATTTTAAGATCGGGTGGGGCATTCCACTTGGGCTCTCATAATCCACATTAAATCACTTTCCCTTTACATTGCGGGTATTGTGGGTTTTGGGAACTCATGGCACTAGGGTACAAGGTCCACTTGGGCCGATGGGATCCGATTCACCCACAATGTACTCTTCCTCCTTTGATGTGTGACAATTTTTTCCTCGCTGGGAACTCATATCAACACAAGACCTATGACCCCGCTTAGGTTCCTCGGACCCACAACTTATTTCCCGCCCGCACAACACCAAAATGGATGCCACCTTTGTTGTGCAAAAATTTTTAGGTTCACGGGGAACTCATGTTCCCATAGTACTTAGACCTCTCGAGCCCCAAACTTCCGCCTTTTCGTAATACATTAGATCCGCTTCAATGCCCTTTGTAAATCGGTCAAGTTGGGATTTCGAGGAACTCATGGCCGGATGGAACTTGTGTTGCCTAGGCCGTAAGGACCTGATTTACCTACAAATCATTGTTTCCTTAGCATTTTAGACCCAAGTCGAGGACGAGGAACCCTAGTTCCATCTACAATCATTCCACTCGTAGCCCCTAGACCCGTAATACATTGGAATAGGTCCATTTTCCATTTTTTTCAAATTTTAGCAATTTTTCACTAACTCAGATTTTTCTTGAATAGGGAAGTTAGAGAAAAGCAAAGGGGTGCCCCCAAAATCTATATTTCTTATTTTCACCATTTCTTCCTATTCAAGTTTAAAGAAATTGTGTAAGTTATAGAATTTACCTTGAGGGTAAATTGGATAATAATTTGGTGACTCATGGGGCCATTTTCCTGCTAAATGGAGCTCGACCAACTTCCTGAAGCTATTTATTGGGCATGGAGTCTGCATAGTTATCACAAGCTGATCTAAACTCTGAAACTTGACCCTGGGTTATTTGAAATGTCACTGCTTGCTTTTGGAGTTGTCTTCTTCTTTATGCATAATCTTGAAATCAAGATTTGTGAGAGTAGAAAAATGTTTTAAAACCTAAGTTTCACTCTCTCCCAACAACTACAATCTGCAAGGATGAATGATGAACATCTGTTAGTTTGGACATCATGGAACTCTATTAAGTTTCTCTTTCTTTCTTCTTCAATGTTTCATTCGGATTTTCTTGGAGTTGATTTCAGCTTGGGTTCTTAGCTCTACAAAGGTTGTTGTCAAGCCTAAGAGATATGCATGGTGGCTTATATCTATTTTTTATACATTGAATAAAGGTTGAGTGAACACTGAGGACTGCCATCTACCGTAATTATCAAATCTTCCCCCCACTATGATCCCTTGATTTGAGGAACTCAGTTGCTGATTTGAGGAAGCAAAAGAATTGAAGATTTGAAATCTATTTCTTGACTTGATTTTAGTTGCTCTACATTTGTTTGAATTTGAAATTTACAACTGTTGTAAGAAACTATGAGCTTCCCATCTTGATTTCTCTTTCCTGAAGCATGATGAATTGTATACAAAGCATACACTAGAAGCAATAGAACATGTGCACTAGCACTTAGGGAAATTAAAACCTATTCTAAAAACAACAATGTGCAAAAGCACTTGGAGGAATTGAAAATCCTAGACTAATATGTACAAGGGTGAGAAATTCTTCCTTCTAGTAGCAATGTTTGAGGTAGATTCCATTGATTGGAATATGTAATTCTTCACCATCCAACTTAGCCAGTTGGAAGGCATTGCTACTTTTGCATTCATTGATCATATATGGACCACTCCATATGGCATCGAACTTGGAATGTATGCCCAGTTTTGCATGATCAACATCCCACTTCAGTACCAAGTCTTTTGCTTGGAATGTCATGGCTTTAGATTTCTTATCAAAGCTTCTCTTGATCAATGCTCGATCCTTTTCCATAGTCTCGCACTACATGCTCTCTTGATTCTTCTAATTACCCTGATTCCCATGGGCTTGAACTCAGCTAGTTTCAGCTACTTCATGAGCTCTAATGTTGGAAATTCAAGTGATATAGGTAGTAATACTTCTTTCCCATAAACAAGCTTGTATGGAGAGCTTCCTATTGACCTCTTTGGTGTTATTCTATTAGCCCATAAGGATGATTTGAGATTTTTCTAACATGTTCTCTTATTCTCATCAAGAGTTATTCTAATGATTCTCAACAAGTTCTTGTTTGTGGACTCTTCTTGGCCATTACCCTAAGGGTAATAATTCAAAGAAGTGTTGAGATAAATTTCATTTCTAACAACCCATTCTATGATTTTTATGCCAAGAAATGCCAATGCATTATCTAAAATGATAGTAGTAGGGACACCAAACCTCATGACTATCCCCTCATAGAAATCCAAGATGTTGGATTCATTTACCTCCTTAAGTTTCATTGCTTCAGTCCACTTGGTGAAATAGTCCATTGCCATTAGTATCCACTTGTGGCCTTGACTTAAATTTGGATTGATAAATCCAATGAAGTCCAATCCCCATTGCATGAATGGTTGATCTATTGAAATTAGATGAAGGGGAAATGTTGCTAGTCTTTCTTTTCATGTGAAGAACACACACTTATTGCACTTTTTAATCCATGAGTAGCAATCGCCAAACACCGTCAGCCAATAGTAACCAAATTTTATGATCTTGATAGTTTTTAATCATAGAGAAAATTGGTCTTCTGATTCCCCATCTTGGAACTCATGAAATACCTTCTCAGTTTGATTTTTTAGGACACATCTCAATAATACCCTGTTCACATCATTCTTGAATAGGATACCATCAATGAGCACATACGGAATGGATTGTAATCTAAAATATCTCTTCTTAGATTTGTTCCATTCTAGAGGGCACAAACATGCTTGGAGATAACACACTATGTCTTGAGCCCAACATGGGATGGGTGCATCATTAGCTGGTTGTTCTTGGTTATTTTGTAGCACCATGACAACCTCCTCTTCACCTTCTAGTTCAACATGTTGTTTAGAAGCTAGCTGCTCACAAAAACCTTTTCCATGAATCAGCTTGGTCACTTTGATTTCAATATCATATTCCATTACCCGAGTGATCCAACCTTCCCTCTTCTTGTTTAGATCTTTGTTTAGGAGAAAGTCCTTGACACCAACATGAGACACTAGTAGTTGAATCTTATTGTTTGAGACCAAGTGTCTAAAATTTTTCAAGCTTCTAATAACAACAAGAACATGCTTTTCAATGAAGGAATACATTACTTCATAATCTTCCAAGCTCTGACTGAAGAATGCTATGGGATGCTCTGAACCTTCTTTATTCAGCTATACCAAAATGGTTGAGATTGTGTCTGATCCTCCAAAGGCATATTACATGAAATATTTTAAGAAATCTAGGTTAATAAGGGTTGGAGACTAAGATATAGCATGCTTGATAGCCTCAAAACTCTATTTTCCTTTTTCTATCCTTTTGAATGCAAGACTCTTCCTCAACATCATTGTTAATGGCTTCACAAGAGTGGAAAAATTAGGCACAAATATGTGGACAAAGTTTATCCTTCCCAAGAAGCTTTGGAGATATTTCTTATGACTTGGCAATGGAAAAGTTTGGATGAATTCAACTCTTTCGGGATCAATTGTTAATCCTTCCTTTGAAACAATGTGGCCCAACAATTTTCCTTCATGTGCTAGGAATACACACTTTTTAGATTCAAAGACACTCTGAATCTTCTACACCTTTGAAATACTTGCCTGAGGTGAAAGAGGTGGTCTGTTGCATTATTTGAGAAGACGGTGATATCATCTAGATATACAAGCACTATCTTGTTGATTAGTCCTTTGAATACCATATCCATAGTTTGCTAAAATGTTGCTCCGACATTTGATAGTCCAAATGGCATCTTCTTGTAAGAATATGTGCCCCATTTCATAGTGAAGGCTATCTTGAACTGATCTTCTTCCTTCACCATTATTTGGTTATATCCTGAGTAGTCATCTAGCAATGAAAACCTTTCCAAACCAGCTACTACTTGCAGGATTTGTTCCATTGAAGGAAGTGGATAATGATCTTTGAGTGAATTTAGATCATGGAAGTCTACACATAATCTGATATCTCCATTTATCTTCCTTACTGGCACCAAATTTGCAACCCAACTTGAATGTTTGATAGGAAAGATGATGCTAGCTTCAATTATCTTGTTCAACTCTTTTCTCATGAGAGGTTCAATGTGAGGATTCACCGACCTTTGCTTCTATCTGATAGGCTTGGATTCTGGATCTAGCTCAATAGTATGTTGTGATAACTTTGGATTGAAACCTCTTAAATCCTTATAAGTCTAGGCAAAGACATTTGATAATTATTGAAAAATTTGAACAAATTCAGATTTCTCTTGTCGAGTACTTACTTTTCCAATTTGTAATGTCTTTCCTTCACCTACTAAAATAGGCTTTGAATCTTCACCCTTTACCTGAATATTTACCTTCTCTTTCCTTGATCATTTGGGTTGAATATTGATTCCAAATTCACAAGGCCTTTCGGTAATTTGTTAGTCCTCAGTTGCACCACTTGGTCACCATATTGCTGCTCCAACTTGTCTTGGTTTCTAGCAGAGAACTCAACTTCTTCTTGTAGAAAATTGACAATTTGCTGATCATTCTTGAAGACTTTCCAACTTGCATTATTATCTAGGACAATTGGTCTTACCACAACCTTGATATGGGGCTAAGTTTTCTCACTTTTGATACTTTCCACAATGTCAAATGCTGCCCTAATTGCTGTAATTCTATCTCTGTTGCTTCATTCTTCTTTCTCGGGATGGAATTGATGCTAAAATCTTTGAAATCTTCAATGAGATCCCATACCCAATTTTTGTAGTTCTTTAATAGATCATTCTTGGCAACATTTTGTCCTTTTACTTGGTTCACAATTAGCTCACTATCTCCAAATACTTGCAAGTTCTTGATACCTCTCTTTCTTTCCCAATGCAATCTGTGAATCAAGGCTTACTGATTTTGTTTGAGCAAGCAAACTAAAAATGGAAAACTGACTCATATTTTGTACCTTGTGGTGAAATAAGCATGGCTCCTCCTCTCGGCACCTTGTCTACTCCTTGAGCCATCAAAGAATAACTACCATACCTCATTATCATCTTTGTGATATGGCTTGGTGATGCTAGGGAGAGGTGGATTCTCTTCATGCAAGCAATAAATGCCTAATTCAGCTTCCTCCATTTCCTTGTAAGGGTCAAATGCATGCCTCTTGTTTTCCCATTCATCAAGATTCAAGTCAGAATGCTTCTGACCTTAGTATCTGCTTCATAAGTGCTTGGGAAATATTCTTGATCAAAGGCTGAACAATTTTCATTGACTAGATTTGGTGTATGAGGATCAATGTGGAAATTTACAATTGGCTCGGACTTGATTGTAGCCTTGGCTCCATATCTCATTTTGAATAACATGTGTGACCAATCAACAAACAAACAACCTCTAATTTTAGTGACAAACATAATGCAAAGAGTGGTGGCAAGTCAATAACTGAGACATCTTGTAATACCATTACATTGGGACATGCATGCAATGTGAGGCTCAATCATTTGATTACTCCCACTGTTGTTACCGTTGTCCCATCCAATTGTACCACACCCTTGGAAATGACTTCATATTGGAGGCCTAACTGATCAAATATTTTTTGGGAATGAAAGAGTTGCTTGCTCCCAAATCAATCATGTAATTATGGACAAGATTATTTCCAATAATCAATGATATGTAGAATGGGGGAGGTTTCATGTTTTTATCTTGTTGATCTCCTTGATTACCTCCTTGCTGAGCTGCATTGGTAAGCACCTTTTCTTGTTCTTTGGATGACTGATTTGTTGTGGACCAATTTTCCATGGTAGCTTGCAATAGATCTCTTTGGCCTAGGATAGCTAATGACTCCCACATTGAAATGTTCACATTTTTTTCTTCATTTGCTCAAGAATATTGAACGGGATGAGCTATCTCTCTACTGCCCTTTTCTTTGCATAGTATTCTCTTGCACATGGGTTGTTACAACTGGTATATAGGCTGGTCTAGAAGGTGGTTTGGGTTGATTTTGAGCATTCAGAGCTGCACTTTGATTACCAATACCTTGTTGAGTGATAGAGGGATGTGAATCATTTGAATTGGATGAATGTCCCTCTCCAATATTTCTCTTCTTGGACTGTGTATTGGCTGCTACACTTTGAGAAGGGGCTTGATTTATTTTGTAGAAATCTTCAACTTGCCAATTCACTATTGTGGTCTCATTGAGAGGTGTTTCCTGCTACCGATGATTTCCTTCTTGGCCTCGTATCTTGTTCCACACTCTTTGTTGTCACCATAAGAGGTTGCTTCAAAGAACCATTGAAACACATTGAATGATTATGAGGTTGATTGCATGGGAAGCACTAGTCATATTATTGAGAACTTCCAAAGACACCAAGCCTTTGGGGATTTTTTCCCTTTATATTGGATAACTTCTCCATTGATCTCTTGTTGTGAATTAGAAATGGATTCATGGAAAGATGATTCAGAACCTTCAAAATAGAGCTCACTGAAATTATCATATTTTTCCAAAAAGGTTAAAAGCTATTGATCATCATTAGAGACTTTCTAATGCAAAGAATTATTGGGGAAGCTAGGCCTATAGACTACCTCAATGGTATATTTATCTTCCTTGAACTCAGGATGAGGAAGAAGTAATGAAGCAAACACTACAAGGGAATCCACCTTGTCATTGTGATCTCTAGGCACTGCTTTGATTGAAAAGGCATCGAAATCTTCAATACAATCCCAAACCTTATTTCTATAATGCCTCAACTAATCATTCTTCACCTGATAGATGTTCCTAACTTGATTTACAATGAGCTTTGCATCCCTTGCACTTTGAGATTTATAATTTCCTTTTCTTCATCCATTCTTAGTACTAACAACAATGCTTCATATTCAAAAGTTTTTAGTATTTTCAAATTATAATTTGAATAAAAAGGGAAAGATTTCAAATTTGGGAGAAATTAGCACTACACGCACGATGAACCTAGAAGTAGAGAAACTACCATCAAAATCTAAAGTCCAGATTTCATTGGTATCTACTTCAATGAATGGAATAGAAGAAAATCTTGATATGAAGTCATAAAATAATTTCCTAGGCTAGCATCTTCAAAACAATTTGAGCTTCGGGTCATAAGATTTTGTGACCAAATATTTCTCTTGAGGTTCAGGTTCAAGAACATGCATGGTTCCATTGATTGGTATTCTTTCCTTTGTCTAATCCATATGAATTTCTCCACCTACATCCCTATAAAAACATCTCCCAAGAAAGATACCATAAGTTGTTGGAATATTAGCAAATAAGATAGTCATCTTGACTCTCTTCTCTAGAAATGTGAAAATGCAAATTGTGCATCTTTGATTTGACCAATCAGCGGAACTACCTTGTTTTCATAGAGTAGCAACATCCAAATGGTTTTGTAAGAGTGAGTCCCAAAGCATGAGCTACCTTTACAGGCATAACATTATCCGAATATCCGTAATCAATAATGTAATTGTTAAATTTGAAACTATTGAATAGTAAGGAAAAAAAAATCGATCTTCTTAGAAAAGGGTCTCAAGCCATATTATTTTGAGATAGAGAATGTACAGGATTGGGGAGGAGTCCTTTTTATGAAGCATTAGGTGGTATGACAAATTTTCTTCTAATGAACTTGGTAAGATTTTCAAACTTCTCTGGATTAGACTCGTAGGTACTATGCTTCAGACATTTAAATTTTGGTTCTTTTAGCATGATCAATGATATCAAATGTGGCATAGAAGATAATGATTCAAGGTACAAACCTTTCAATAATTTTTTGTGAATTAAGGGGATTGGTCTTGGGAACATGCAAAGGAGGAGGATTAGAAGTAGTGGAAACTTTCTTGGTAGTAGGTTTCTCCTTTGGTTGAATAGGCAAAGGATTTCCCTTTTAGTAATAATTACTGAATCTTCATCTAATTTAGGTTTTGTCTACTTCTTTCCTTAGATTATGATATCGAGTGAAAACAACAAAATATTGACCACTAACCTTGCAATCATATTCTTCATATTCCATGTAACCAATGTTAGAGTTTCCATCTGACTCATCAACGTAACTGGAAGCTTCAAAGGCATCATTAGCTTCATTGTTATTTTTTCACCTTATTCCTCGATTACCTCAATAGTTGCATTAACACGAGGAGATTCGATGGACAATATGGGCTATGTGGCTGGTAAATGATTTTTATCTCTTCGCAGGAGCACCATTGTTATTGTTGAAATTCCTCCTAGGGATATCCCTATAAGAAGTGTTTGACACATGCTGAGACATCTGCTTCTTTAGATTCAATAAATAATTGGCCATTCTCTAGATCATGGGATCAGTGGTACCTTGAGAGGTACTAGGATTCTTATCCTTAGAAGAGTCTCTTCTGATATTACCATACATGATAAGATCATCTTTAATTTTTTTCGAGGTTGATGTGCAATGACTAGGTCAGAATGTTCTCTACGTGTGCCTTAGATTGTCTCAACGAACAACCAAATGGATACATCTTCATAATCCACTCCCAGAAATCCACAAGCTACAAAAAAATCAGCTATGTGTTTATTCAAGTGATTCTTCCCGTCACCATTGAATTTTGGGAAGTTCTTACATGAACCATGTGGAAAATCATGTAGTGGTTGAGCCAATGCAAGAGGACCAATAATTTGGCACCGCCGACCCCAAAGAACCGAGCTTGTGGTGGTTGTTATCCAACCATGAAAGTTATTTGTGTAGGAAGATGGGTACCACTCAAAAATAATGCTCTACAAGTAGCATATGTGTTTATATCTCACGTAACATGGTTCCTATGCATAGGTGAAGAACTTCTAACATGTCAGAGGAGGGCCTTTCTAGGGCAAGATTAAAATTGTATTATTACAGAAGATTGAATAAAGGATAAAATTCACCTTTGGCTCGACTAGCTCAAGTGTATACCCTTATTTCTAGCTTGAATCTAGAAAGAAACAATAGAACAAAGCAAATACAGAGTCACCAATAGATTAGTAAGACCAATATTACATATCCGTATCCCCAAAGTGGAGTCACAAAAATGTTGGTTGGATATTTTGTCAAAGAAAAAATATGAGGTTCAACCACAATGTGCGGGACAAATTCCTCCTCAAATAAAGGGGAGGTGCCCTATTTATTACTAATCTAATACATGCCAAAGAATATTTACAATATCTACACTAATCTAACCATTTGGGGTTGGGATCTCATCCCAAAGAGATTTGTTCTTGTTAGAAAGGAATGTGTATAAAGAGAGAAGAAGAAGATAGACAAGAGTAGTTTTAGAAGAATAAGAAGAGAATGAGAAGGAACGTGCTTTCACTTAAGAAAACACAAATCAAAATATAATCACATGCGAATAGATAGTAATAATTGGCTACAGATTCAATAAACTAGATATGAAAGCAAATAACCATTTAGTGCATTGAACGTAAGAACAATACCTCAAATGAAAAAGATACATCCACAACACAAAGTTTGTAACATATATCTTTAATATTCTTCAATGGTGAAATGGAAAACAAAAAGTTTTTTCTGTCTCATCAACTTCCAAATCTATTTCATACAAAAACCTATAACCCTTTAAAATAAGCTAACAGTTTATAATATATAGAGAATCAGATAGAGAGAGAAAGGGAAAAGAGAAGAAAAAGATTGTATTTGATCTTTCCATTAATGAAAATCACCGTATTTCCCTACAACATGGATCCATCACCCAAACCACCATCAATCATCTATTAATTTATGAAAAACATCATGAGCACCCTGTTGACCTGTTCCCAAATGTCCTTTTGCTTCTAAGAGAAGATAATAACCCCATACTTTGTTAATTCATGTGGTTGAGCCATCTTCAACTTCACATAAATTTATGAACTATTATTTTACCATTTTCCTGCACTAAATGACATCAAAACTAATTCTTATGAGGCCAAATTAAAGGGATTGAGGATAACTTTCCAACGATATACTTTTTTTTCCAATTTGGAGCAGGGAATCGAAATATATAAGCATTTGAATTTTACATGTCGGGGAGCACAGAACGCGACATGTGGAAGTATTTGATTAGATTGGGATTGCTCTTACCTACATGTGCATTACTTTGTTTTTTCCACATGTTGGTATCTCGGTTGTTTCGACAGGATCAAGCTTTTCTTTTCTACCTTTTTCCTTTTTCTATCCTATCTTTGCTAGAATCTCTGTTCCCTAATGAAATGCAAGCCTATAAAACAATGCCACACCCTTTCATAGTGTTATAATGTCTATTACCATTAAAAATCATACACCAATGGGAAATATATATGGTTCACAATTTCAATCCTTCTTTACCTCTTATGACAGAGTGTGAATTACCATCCAATGAGGAAGCTACACATTCCTCGTAAATGTTAGGTTGTTTGATAGCCCCCCGATTGACAACCGCGAAACATGAGCCAATGAAAAATTTCCACAATCATTCACGGTGTAAAAATTTGAAAGTCCCCCTTTTTCTGCTTTGAAACATAAGCCAATAAAAAATCCACGTACGAAACATTTTGGTCTCTGGTTGGTTACACCTTCACATCGTAATTTCTATCTTGGGTGGACTTCAACTGTTTGGATCTAAAGAAATACGCCATGTAGCCTTGTTGACTTGCCAACCACCTGCACTCCAAAGCCTTTATGAAACTTGGTCCATTTCTACGGACTTGGTGTCTATGAAATGCATCTTCAAGACTACTAGAATGCCAACATGTGTCCCTACTTTGACCATTGATATTGTGTCATCTATCATCCCCAAACTACACCATGTTTTATTTGACTTTAGCTGACTTTTTCTTCCCCACCGCGGACTTGTAATATTATGGAATGCGACTTATTCTTTAGGTCTCACGTCCGTATAATCTAAAACCTTTGAGGAGATCCAAAATCCTACCATGTGGCTCCTTCTAGTGATGCAAAATTTTGAAATTGATGGCCAAATGATCATCATGTGGTCTTTTAAATATAACCCGCCAATGAATTAGATGAGTCTCTCGTAGGTTTTCTTGATTCTACAGCCTATGAACTTATTTCACGGCTATTCTTTCTTGTGTAACTGTGCTTCATTGTTCCATGGATTCCGTGTAAACCACATAGCACCAAATTTGGGGAAACTCATGGAACACTAGGATAATGTTTTGCAAATTCGGCCTTAATCACATATTAATTTTATTCCATTTCCGTGAAGTTATTTTTTTGTTACAAATCCACCTAAGTCCCTGATCGATACTCCTTTTTCCTATGGGTTAGGAGAACCCATGGAATACTAAGTTCCCGCATTCCGCGATAAAATGAATTAGTGTCCTGCAACTTTCGATAGAGAAAAATTACTAAGTCCATTTGATGAGTTATCCAAATTGATCTCGGGAGGGAGGGGGTAAACTTGGAATAACAGAGACCTCAAAAATGATTCGAGAAAACAAGTAATGCATTTTAAAGCAATCCATGGATGGATAATGCGGAAAAAATAGGTTCTTCTTGAAAAATTTGATTGGTTATCCCATTTTATCGATGAACTCAAAAATGGGTTTACAAGGTTGAAATTTAAGGTATGGATATTTTTGAATCAAGTTGATAGTTGTTTTAACACTTGTTTGAAGTGTGTGAACAAAACACAAGGTCGACAAAGGTTAAAGAAGGATAAAAACCAAAAAGTTTCTTATGTTAAGGGAAGAGCTAGTGAAGAACCAATTGAGAATGGTAAGAGAAGGTGGGGTTGTCAAGAAGAATGATCAATGTTTTGATTAGATGGACATTGTGTAGGGTGCATGGAGTTTGTGAAATAGGGAATGGTGATTAGATAAACTATTTAAGTTGAATTTGATCAAAAATTTCATATTAGAGCCTTTTAGGCTTCTTAGGAAGGATCCTTATTTACACAACTTTGAGTGAGGTTGATGTTTGAGTTCTCCTAACTTGATCAATGCATGAAAATTTGTATATTGTTATGTATCATTCAGGGAAAATGGTCATAAAGGAAGTTTTGCAAGTATTAGAGGCATATTTTGTGATTTCTTGCATGGTTCAGACCTAGATGGAGATGTTTAACATGAATGAAGAAAAAATGTGGAGAATATACACTCGTGGGGAGCTATTTTGAGGATCATCACAGGTCTTATAGATCATCACATGTTTTTGTTGAATTCAAAAAGGAGAAAGTATAGGTAAAGGGGGATTCTTTTGAGCAAGTAAGTTGAGATTGTCCATTGTTTCATGTTGTGTGTTTTCATTTTACATGTCTTTTGTAATCGTATCCTTTTTATAGATGTAAAAGGGGAGAGAAGCATCAAAAACATGGAAAAGGGGTCTAGTAGGTGTGTTTGGTCTTGTTGGTTTCCATCAATGTTTCAAAAGGTGGTTGCCATCAATGACAAAGGGTAATTTTTTTGGCCATTTTGTATTAGTGTTGTTATTGATGTCAAGTCCATTGATGGAAAATGGTGTTATAGATTCATATCAATCTCCATGAGGTGTTATTCAAAGTTCAAATATGAAGGTTGATTGGTAGTGATAGGATTTGATGAGTTGTCATGTTGTCTTGACATGGTTCTAGCTTGCATAGTCATTGTATGAGCTCTCCAGAGTTGGTCAAAGGTTTTCATGAGGTCAAACATGGTCCATATGGTGTATTACAGGTGTCTAAGTGTCTACACATGGTCATCATGGTCAGTTCATGGGTTGACATGGTTGAGTCAGGTCATTCTAGGCCTATTCCTAGTCCTAGAACATGCAAGAAAGTTGGAGGTATGATTTTTGGAGATGATCAGTCCTATACAAGCATGGGAACAATATGGTGACATTTTATATGAAGTTTACAAGGCCTTTCGGGTAAATTTTCAGAGTTATGATGCATATATGAGGTCATTGGGAAGTAAAACAGTGAAGACATGCTAAGTAAACATAAGTAAGTCATTGTGGTTGGAGATTTCCATGAATATTTGGGCTATATGGTGAGTTTGAGAAGTTAAAGATGTTTTCATGATGCTTCATGACAAGTTTCATGTTAAATTGAAAAATATTTTTCAAGATACATCATTTTTGTCAAACCGGGTTTTTAAGAGTGTGTTTTTGTGCTAAAAGTGGACCTTCCGATGTTTGTTGTGAACTGTGTGATTTTCATGGGACTCAAAGGTTTTGGGAGATGTTTTTACACCGAGCTAAGTTTTTTGCAAAAATAATGCGGTGGTTTGATTGTCAGGGTTTTTATGGATGATCGTTAAGAAGGTAAAGTGGTTTGAAACCCTAGTTCAAAAGTGACTTAGAGAAAATTTATTTCACATGTCAAGTTATGATTAATTTTTGTAAAAGTGATGATTGGATGTTGTATAGGACTCCTCTTTATTTAAAGAATGATAGAGCTTGTGAAGTATGTGGGCCCCACTCAAACAAGTAAGTTTCTAAATATTTTCAGTTTGTGGCAAAGTTGTCCATTGAAGGTATTGAATAAATCACAATTTATGGAATATTGGTAGTTTTAATAGATGTACATGATAGTTTTAGGTCATGGTTGAAGTCCTAGAAGGAAAAGTGTGCCCTATCTTTGAAGACTGGTCTTTGGGGTTGAAAAGGTAGTTTTGATTAGTTACAAAGATTGACCTAGTTGAAGGCCTTCCACTCAAATTTGGAATGACATGTAAGATGTTATGGTAAATAGATTTAGAGACCCTTCCAATTATAAATGGTTTGTATCTTGATAAGGTGTTTTGATAGGTGAATCAACTCAGTTTGTGAAGACCTAGTTTGAATGATTCAGGATAAGACTGCTTTTGCTAGAAGATTGATGTAGAAGTATCATTTTTTGGATTTTCTAATGTTTGATATCTATTTGAGAGTGAAGAGGGATTAATTTTTTTATATTGAAGGAATTTATAGGTATTGAATGTATAAAAATAGTGAAAACTAGATGAGTTTCCAAAACTACTTTCTAAGCAATTTAGTTTGGTAAATAGGTAAAGAGGCGTGGTATATTCTATTGGACATTTCAAGAGGTCTAGAAAGAATGGGTGTGTTCTAAAGGTTAGTGGATTTAAAATGAGGGGCTACATGTCATATTGTAGGTGTTCTTGGGCGATTCCAAGCTTCATAGTTAAGATAGAGGCCAATGCCATAATGAATGATCATTAAGAAGAGAGTTATCAATAAAATGTTTGGTTCAAGGTAATGTGTAAGGATGGATGATGTTTTGACATGTGTTAATCCTTTAGAGGCTTGAATAAGCATGGTGATGTGTTTGGAGGTCCTTGATGAGCCACATGATGGGGTTTTGAGCCTTTTTGGGCTTGTTTGGTGTCTTGGTGCATGGCCGACCTACATGGGTCCATGTTATGAGTTTTTATGAATGTGTTGTTATGTTTTTAAGTTGTATTGGTTTATATCTTTGGTATGGACTGAAATATGTTATGTTTTTGAGTTCGAAGCATATAAATTGCTTGTTTTATCTCATTTTTGAACTAGTTAAAAAGAGAGGGAAAAGTGCGAGATAGGTGAGAGAGTACAAGTCACTTAAGGGCATCAAGAAAAAAATGGGAAAGGGTTTGAAAGTTTAAAGAAGGTTAAATATAATGTGTGAAAGTGTTTGAATCCAAATCAGTCCATGAAAGATCAAGATAGAGTGAGTTGAATGAGAGAGAAGTTAAAGAGGGTTTGATGTGTGTGTGAGATTAAGTTGGATCACAATCAATCGTGAGATTAGCCTATTTTTCAGTGATCATTATTCTTCAAAATCTATTATGATGATTCATATTCATAGGAGTCTCTTTTTATGAGTAATATCAACAAGGGTTTAGGGGTTAGTGCTCCTTATGGGGTTGGTGCCTCACTAAAGAAATATCTTGTGATGTGTAATATTCACTTGATTCCTTTCTTTGAGTAATATAAGCAATGGTTTTTAGTGGGTTTTCTTCCCCATGATGGTTTTTCAATTACATATTGTGTCTATGCATTCTCTCTCATGTTGCATGTTTATTTAAATGTATGATGCACACCTAATAAGCTCTTATTGACTGTATATGATTGAATGGATATTTAATGGATAATGCAAACAATGGTAAATGAAGTAAGAAATTTGTAGGACTGATTCACCCACCCTTCGCAGTCCATTGTTCTTCCAACACCCACCTATCTCGGAGCACCAATATCATGTCCCCTCTACATTATGGCATGGGCCTCTATCTTAGCATGCATGACCATCTAGACCCAAATGTGTGTCATATAACCTCCACTGTCGGTGCATCTTATGCTCCCTCAGTCATGTTGTTGGTTTTCTCACTACTTCCCCTCATGTGCTAGGACTAGATCTACCTACACCTCTTCATTGTGAACCCTGTGTTGGAGAATCATCCATTAGATCCCTCTTCTAAACCACTAACTGCTATAACTTATGGTGGGCCCCGAGTATCCCCACCATGCCTACACCGCCTCCGAACTCTGTCCACCTACTACCTATACCCTACAAGGATGTAGTGTTGGTTACCTCACCTCTCCTCATGTGGTATCTCTAAGATGCCAATGTTGGTAGGGTGGTAATGTTAGTACCACTACGATCACCGGTCGACCAATCTATCTCGGGACCTCGCTGCTCACCGAGTAGGTCTCCACCTAATACAAATAATTCCCTATCACTTTAGTGATGATATCTAAGTACTTTGTTCTTGATCAAATGGGCCACTAATCCACATTCCATGCATAGGGCTATCATGTGACATCATCTTGATCCATGTGTGCTAATGGAAGGAGTGTTGAATGTGCTCTCTCACTGCTAGCCTCTATGCCCATTAGAGAACCCTCGTGGCATCTACTACTACCACTAGTGGTGTCCTTATTGGTCAAGTATATAGGAAACCTCTCATAAATCTAGACCGTCAATAAAATGATGGGTCCCACGACCCTATAACCTCATCGCCCGACCATGTAGATCATGTACTAATCGGGTGTGCCCATATGGTGGTGCCCCAATTGAAAGATACCCCCTGATCTACCACATCCCTACATACTACTATCACAAACAACAAGATGGATCTATCTACCTTGTGGTACACTATCTCTGTGCAACAAAAATCCCCATAACCACCTTCTAGATAGTCGGAATCCTCTACAACATAAACTACGTTGAATCGGATAAGCAACATACCTTCGTTGTAATTCTCTCTCCCAAGTATCCCATATGGCTAGGGATTTATGCTCTGCAACATAGGTATCAAATCAAAATAGATACATGTCCCTCAATGGGTAACCCACAAATCCCATGAACATCCTGTAAATTCAAGGCCATATTCATGATTTCATGTCTCGTCCACCACTGAAAGGTGTTGGACCTAGTCTCCCATATGACCAAAAACATATGGAGTAGGTCTATATATAACGGTATCTTGGACATTTGCATGATTTCCCCAAAACCCCAACCCTTTAACTAGGTCACCTCTACCCGAGTAAAGTTAGAAATCAAACCACTAAGACACGCCACTTCAAAAATCCTCCACGGGTAGATCCTACTATTTCCCCACACACACAAAACAATATAAAAACATTCATTATAACTCTAAAAATTTAATTTAGAATGAAAAATCAAAATTCAAAAACATATGTGGAACTATCCCTACGCCATCGGCCCCTACCAAAATTTCACCATATATTAATGCCATCAGCCCTCTTACTTTAGGGGGCTGATGGCATCTGGACAAATGTGTCCGCCACTTTTCAAACTATGAATCACAAAAATGACAAAATGACTAAACAAAAAAAAAAACCCTCCCAAAACTACTTACATTTTGTCTAAACTTACCCTATGATGAAATTTTGAACAAAAATGATGTGCTAATGACTCGAAAACACAAAATAAATAAATGAAACCTAATCCACCCAACAACATTAAATGCACATGACTTACCACCTCATACTCATGTCATGTTGTCACACAAAACACACTTAAATTTGGAAACTAAAGCTTAGTTCTCTTGATTCCAAAAATAAAAATAAGTAATTAACAAACCAAATGACTATATAAAACTAATATTTATATTCAAATTCAGTCAGAATAACCCTAAATCTTTTAACGAATGCCATTTTTTATACCAAGCTTTGGAAAATGCGTCATTTGTTACATTATGACCGTAATCTTGAACCATTTGTTTTGAAATATTACATGCATACATACGAAATTTTTTTATTTTCAAACATTTTTGACACCATATCGACACTATGACATGACATCCATCCCATGGGCCCCTAGCTAGGTTATTTATGTCTTATTTTACTGATGATCCTTTAGTGTTTCCTTTCAATTATGCTTCCTGTGTTTGTTTACATACTGATTTATTGCACCCACACACAATAGGATGAGCGACACTATCGTGTACACATTGGTATTTCATTTTAGCTGGTCCTTTCTTACTTTCAATATCCACTTTCAATTTCAGCACTACAAATTGTTTCATTCTATTGACCACCTTATGTTTTGCTATTGTGATATGCGGTGATCTATGATTGGGGCATACATATACACCTAATTTTTCATCTTAATATTTCATACATGTTACTAAAAATTTCCATTGTGCATATAAGGGTCACTGATACATCTACTTATTGAGTGAGTTCCTTAAGGGTCCTGTTGAGAATGGGGTATGGCTATTCACATGGTCAATATGGGTTAGAGACAATACATAGAAAGAGTATTGCTATGTGGTCCTAGCTTTAATTTTTCTTGCATTAGGTATCATTGTCCCTTTATGTATCAGACATTAGCACTTCCGATACTTGCTTGTATTTGACTCCATCATTGGCACCTTTTCCATTTATTATTTCTTGATCCATGACACATTACACCACTTTTGATATTTAGGCATGCTTGGTCAATGCCATAGCCCCATGGGCGATGGTGTTGGTGTTATATTTCCTTTGGCCGATGCCATCGCCCTTGGGTGATGGCATTGGGTATATATACACATCACTCCTAGACTATAGACACAAAATATATGCACTTGGGTACATTTATAGGTCCTAAAACATACGAATATATACATGCTTCCTAAGCAACAAAACTAGTGGTTGAAAATATCTTGCACTTTACTAGTCTTACGCATCTTACAACTCTACCATGAACTTGAATGATTTATCTTTTATGGCCTCAGACACTAGCACCTAGTTAGGATAGAAGCACCTAGGTGCTATCCTGTCCCTCCTGGGCACTCCTGCCATTCTTTACTTTCTTCTTACTCTTTTGGGTATCTTTTACTTCTTGGTCACCTTTTAAAACTTTGGGTCGGTATTTCAGTTGTCAATTACAAAATTCAAACAAGGGAATAATATATATACTTAGTTATTTCTCTCAAATAAGGGGCCAAGCATCATAAGCATTATCTATCATCACCTAAACTTAAAAAAAGGCACAAGAGCATTACAAGGTATACATCTAGCACATCCATACAAGGGATAAGGGTTGCATTATTCTACATACACAACATAGGAGGGGATTTTATTCTATTCCATCACACACATCTTGCATACTTTGGAGAAATCTAGATCTAGCCCGATATCATCATGAAAATTGTTTAAGGACAACCTAGGGCATCATTTCACACACAAGCATGGATAACTACATGGAGTCTGAGATGTAGTGCAACGCTCAGTCATAAGTTCACTCTTTGGGTGACCTTCGGGGTCAATCTGAATCCCCATTCTACATATTTTTTATTAGATTTGATGTGGTTTGTGGGAATGTACATGTAGTCATTTATTTTGTAGGTTATAAGTATAACCGATGACATTATAGCAAAATGAGAGTGAAAAGAGAGATAAACAACAAAGCTCCTCCAACCCAAGAAAGACCGTAACCTAAGAATATGAGTGGACACAAGTGCTCGGATCATTCATTAACACCGAAAGAAATCCTATCCTCTCATAGGATCTTTTGTCTTGTGCATTTCTAGGTTTTCGAATCCTCATCGAGTCTTGAAGACATTGTTTCGAGCGATTTAATAGATACTAAGTCCAGATCACCCCCAAGTTGCATGGAATTTAACTAAGCCATCTTAGCTTCTCATTTGCTTAGGGTTTTCACATCATTGAATTCTTATTGCTTGTGCATATTATACATAATTATCAGAATATCATCTATTACAATATTTACTTGAAATTAAGGTTTAAATCTATTTATATTAAATCATTTGGTGAACCCATTCGCTCAAACCCTACCTTGCTTCAATGGTTGAGACTTATGAACCCTTTACCGATGAAGATCTTCATGATCTCTAGGATCATATTTCTACACACCCTCAAGACCTAGATCTCTTATTAGTCATTTCCCATGATGAAGCCACGTGGTTAGTTGAGCTCAACCCCCAGATCCAATGATACTTCTCTTCCTATTGTGACACTTCCTCCTCATTCCACCACCGCTCTTCCACCTACATCTATTGTTCTTATTTCTATGCCTACTCCTACCAATCACTTTACCCTCCCTATTACTTCTCATACATGACATGCCTCCTCTTCAGGCACTCATGACCTAGCTTCATTATACCATGATTTGCAAACCCAAATTCATTAATTACAACAAGCCTCTTCATCCTTCTCTCCATCTCTAGATTCCTCACTCCTCCTTCATAGCCCTTTCACACCCGCCATATCCTCTTATCTGCTTCCTCCTAAATTCATCACACCTAAGTTTCCTATGTTCAATGGCCATGGAAACCCTTAGGAACACCTTCACTCCTTCCATATTGCATGTCTTGACTATGTTGATGACCTTACATTATTGGCTAAATTGTTTCCTCAAAATTAAATGAATATGCTATGTGATGGTTATATGATCTACATGTCCATTCGGTAACATATTTTACATCTTTATCCAATGCATTCCTTGCTCATTTTTCTATAAATATCGAACTAAGATATCCTATGCACAACTAGCTAAAATCAAATAAGGATCCAATGAACATCTTGCGGACTATGTCTTGCGCTATAAGAACAACCTTGCCAAAATGACCAATATCCTCATTGATTCAGAATTGCAAGATCTATTCATTCAAAGTATTTTACCTCCACTCCAAGAGAGTGTCATTTTTGATACCTCTCCTTCCTTTGATCAATTATGCCATACACTAAATTTGTGTGAAACCAAGATTATATCTATGGGAAAATTTAAATATTATGATCCTTATCCTTTTTATCTTCCAATGAGGTTAAGGAAAAATCAACATTCAAACAATATCCTAAGCCTATTGACGTTAAAGCTATTATCAACGCTGTTTCTCCACCAACCACACTCCAATTGCAATCTATGGGACATACTTTTACTAAATTACCTTGACACCTTGGTCCCTATTACCACATCTCATCAAAAGAAATCGATTACTCTCCCTCCACATCCGAATCTAGATCCTTTTCAACCACGTCACCATAATTATGATGAAAACACACACCGTGACTACCATAAATGCAATGGACACCTACCGATCACTATTTGAAGCCGAGACATTTCATTCAAAATCTTATTGATAACAACACAATCGAGCTCCTAGAGCCATCTACTTCCAAACCGGTCAATGATAATCAAAAGCTTAAAATATTCAATGACCCATTAAAAAAACACAACAATCCAAACCTATTGATTCATATTCCAAACATGCATATCATGTTGTGCCTCCCCTTCATCGGGTCCACTTGATTTCCTCATTGCTACTATTGACATGCCACCACCAGTTATTACATTCTCAGATCATGATTACCATGCTACATTTTCCTCTGATTCGCTGCATATTAATGCTTCTATTGGTGCTCATATAGTCAATAATACTATGGTTCATCCCGACCCTTTCCAATGCATGCTATGTAGCACTCTTACTAGCTATCAAATTTCTAACCTCTCAAATCACATTTCTAGTCCCCAATTCTTACGGTCATGTCATCCTTCCCATTATTGTTGGGTCCCTTACCATACTTACACCATTCCTCATTACATTTGAAATCGGGTATGTGACATGATCTTAGGTCTCCTTGTGTTAGCATATGGATTTTCACGCATGAAAATGACATGCAACAATGTGGGAACGAATCCCTCCTCAATAAAGGTGAGGCTACCTTTATTGAAATCCAAAACTATATTTACATTTGTACATTCAAAATTATATGTGGGGGGTGTTTTGGAACATCAATGGAAAAAAAAGTGAATGAGGGAGATGGAATGGAATGAACGAAAAGAGTGGAATGGAATGAGTTAAAAGAACATGCAAGAGTTAGGTAAAAACAAAGCCTAATATTTCACAAAAGGAAAGATGAATAACTAACACAAATAAAATGGAGTTTGAGTTAGTTAAACAAGAATATGTAAAAGGGAACACACATGAGCAAGTAAATAACAAAGCTTGATCACTGTGAACAAGAACAACAACTTAATAACGTTGACAATAAGATCAAAGACAATATTTTCATGTAAGATTTAAACATCTAACATCTAATGAACACAAGAACATCAAATGTTATAAAGAGATAATGAATGTGACACAAAGTTTGTATTTCATTAACTCAAAAATGTTTTCACAAAAGAACACAAAGTTTCTTCCTAAAACAAAGCTTGCACAAAAATTATTTTCTTCTCCTCTCTCAAAGTCACCCTTACAAATGAGCCCCTCACTTCCTTTTATAACCCAAAATTTGGTTACAAAGTAGTTAGGGTTTTACATTATCATTAAATAAGGCACTTAAGTGACCTTTGACTTTTTCTAACCAACTTTATTAAAAACAACTAAAAATAGAAATCACTTAAGTTATCCACAGGTTTCGAAAACAAATAACAACATCCTTTTCTTAAAAAATTACTTTTTAAAAATATGCAATAATAACCAGTGCCTTATCCATTGAAATGGGGTCCGTCTATCTCAAGTGTATGAGAAATGGACTCTCCCACTTTGTTAGATACCAAGAAAATTATCTCCCGAACCATTTGGTGAAATTAAGATCTGCCTCTTTTGCTAGTTGAAAGGATATAAACCTTCCCAAAGTTTCAAACATATTTTCTTCTTCTGGAGGTTCATTTGGTCAAAGAATAGCCTCACAAAATACCTAAAATTCAAGAATCCTACTTGGCATATCATTTAAATTATTAATCTTTGATTGAGCGATCTCAAATAATTTCTTTAATTTAATGCACCGCTCCATTGAAACTGATGAGAAATTATCGGCAGGAGTGTACTTGTCCTTAAACAATTGTGAAAATTTCTATTCCACTTGTTCTGATGAACACCTTTGATTATGCTCATTTACGAGGTTGCACGGGATCTCAGCTATAAATTCTTGAATCAAGGCGATCAAGTGAAGGCTTCATTGCATATGGTCTCATAATGGATCGTAGAATCCTCGAGAAGCATCTTCCTTGATTTGAGATGCAGAAACCAAAGAAAATTTGTCCCTCGATGTTCAAATTCGAGAATTCCTTCAACGGCTAAAACTGAGGATTCCATACTCGTCATCTCCTATAGACTGGGTAATATCTCATCCAAATTTTATATATTAGAAACAAAATTTTCCTTGAAAGAAAGAATTGATCAAGATATGCATTGACATCTTCATGGAGCTTAACTATTGTTTTGATCATTCCTCGCCTAAAACAAGAATCTCTGAAAGAAAATTTTTAGTGACATGGCCCAATGTGTTTATTTATTTTGACAAATTGAGAGTTTCTTCATCGGGGCCCACTACATCGTATTGGGAAAGTGGATGATATGGGATTTATCGGATGTTGAACATATTCCAACAATTGATTCTTTTTGGCCTTGAAATGAGAGTTCGAGACTTATATTTCTCAAGTCTCTTTAGCACGATATCCATCAATCTCGAGCCATCGCCATGTAAATTTATAATGTGGACCTCCCAAGTCCAAGTCTGGAAAATTCATAATCGTAGGTGTCATGGCATCACGCTCCTTATCAACTTGTGGGCTGGAAAGATCTACAAAATTGTTTCCATCATTATCCACCATTATTCGAGAAAGAACCTTAGGGCTTCTTGGGAATTTCATCATTTGAAAGTTTGAAAAGGGCATCAAAATCAATGTCGATTTCCTTGACAACCCTCTTCCTTTTCTTAACTTCGGAATCAACCAAGAAGGAGTATCATTCACTATTTCTACATACAAAATCCTAGAGCTTGAAGCAATATTCTCATTGTTCTCGACATCATGAGATCCTACAAGAATCCTATCCACGACCTTGATTTGAGGAGAAATAACCTCAATATCCACCTCCTGATCATTCAGATATTTTGGGAAATCTCTTCATTAACTGCATGCTCAAGTGTTTGATATTTGGACTACCTACACCTGAGTGGATGCTTGTGCAAAGCATGGTTGAGGATCGTTTGCCACGAGCTTCTAAGCACTATTAACAATGTGGGTAGAAGAATCTCTACTTGAAGTAGAAAATCCTGATACATGCTCTCTTCTTTCTTGCATGGTACGAAGGTTGATCGAGAAGGGGATTTGGTGAATGAAGACCTCCTCGTGTTAGCAATTTTGTGATCCCGAAGAATGATCTTGAATTGATTGTAACTTGGAAAGTTCTCTCATTGTACCAAGATATACTTCTTTCAAGAATTGGTTGATTCTTGCTATCAAGAGAAAATTCATCTATTTTGGTCCAGTCAATTCAAGGGAATGGTGTAAAAGCAACTGCATCATATGAGGGATCAATAACATCTTCATAATCATTTATGAACAAATTGAAAGGAACGATAAGAAGATTGTTCCAAGCCACGATCTCAGATGATAATAGCACACCACATTAGATTTGCAAAGCAGAAGAGCTAAAATACCATATATGGAAATCCATCATAATCCATAATGCTCAATACATTACAATAGAATGACTTGAATTATTCAATAAGAAAGATGTACATATAGGAGGAGGGAAGTGAAACTACTACCTAAATCAGTGGTGAAGAACTCCCACTAATTGATACTGGTAGTTAAGTTAACTCCAAAAGACTAGTAAGCTAACTTCACATAACTGAGAAGCTAACTCAACACAACTAGTAAGCTAACTCCACACAACTAGTACACCTAAGCAAGCTAACCCAACAAGTGTAGGGTTAACACAAGTGTAAGAATTATCCTATAAATAAAAAAAAAAAGGATAAATAATAACCTACACTAACACCCTCCCATAAGCATAGCTTAGGTAGGTGAAAAAGAAGGTGGGTCCCGACAACAAGGCCTGATGAGGTACCCATGTACAAAATGGGGAAAATGGACACAACAAGGTACCCAAAACCAAGTAATAACAAAGTAGAGAGAAAAATCCTATTGCAAGATATCCTTAGAAGTTTGACTCCAAAAACTTGTACAATGTTGAAGAAGTGTGGTGCACACTATGGTCTGAATCCACTGCTCGATCATATAACTCAAAAACAACTGACACTGGGCTTCACCAGAATAGCTCCATGCAAGGAGACTATCAATGGAGTGATGTCGAAAAGTGAAAAACAAACACCAAACATAATTTGATCAACTGCTACAAATAGGTGTGCCACGATCCAAGAACAACCAAGGCAACAAGGCAAGGACACAAGATCCAAATAAATAGGAGTGCCATGATCCAAGAAAAGCCAAGGTAACAAGGCAAGGACACGAAACCCGAAGAAGCAGTATCAACACCACACCCTCCCATACTGCTGAATGAGTAGAGTGATACCACAGATCTATATGAGTTGCCAAAATCAACTACTCGAACACTGACAAACTAACACTGGGCTCCACCAGAATAGCTCCCCCACAAGAGAGACTGTCAACATGCAAAAAAAGTGTCGAAAATACAGATCCAAAATATCTCAACAAACAAGAGAGATATAAATGTATACACCCCTAGATACAATAATGCAACACCCAAAGGTTTAGGACATCGGGCTCAACCGAAATTGCATCCACAAGTGATCATAACACCCTCCCAAATTGGCACTTTATAATTGAGTGCATGTAAATATTACAATGAGTAAAAGTACCTTCTATAATTGAAATATATGTATAAAAGTCTCACCAATGCGTAGATCTCGAAAAAATACACAATTTCAAAAAAAGATCACCTTAATCCGAGCTACGGATCAAAAGTTATGAGCTCTAGAAGGTTTTGCTATTAAAATAATATTTTAATGTTGATCTTCTTTTCAAAAGGTACACGTGACACCCAAATGTCCAAAGGGTAAAAGAGTGCATCCACACGATACAGGCTTGCGACCAAAGGATAAAAGCCTGCGCCAAAACTGAAATATCCAGAGGGTAAAAGACTGCATCTGGAAGGTACACGCTTTTATCCAATGGATAAAAGAATGCACCCAGAGGGTACAGATCTACGTCCAGTGGATAAAAGATTGCATCCAAAACCAAAATACCTAGAGGATAAAAGATCGCATCCGTAAGGTACGCACCCAAGTTACAGATCTCGCATCAGATTTGACATGTGACACCCAAATGTCCAAAGGGTAAAAGAGTGCATCCACACGATACATGCTTGCGACCAAAGGATAAAAGCCTGCGCCCAAAACTGAAATATCCAGAGGGTAAAAGACTGCATCTGAGAAGGTACACGCTTTTATCCAATGGATAAAAGAATGCACCCAGAGGGTACAGATCTGTGTCCAGTGGATAAAAGACTGCATCCAAAACCAAAATACCCAAAGGATAAAAGACTGCATCCAGAAGGTACACACTTTTATCCAATGGATAAAAGAATGCACCCAGGGTATAGATCTGCATCTAGATTTGACACGTCTCAAAACATGGTCAAGTTTACAGTCAATTCTATGGTTTTGGCACCTTCCAAATCCAATGGTGCACTTCATTTTGCATAAAAATGCATGTTGCAGAAAATTGCTCACAAATTCCAAATACATGAAAATAATAAACCCTTGCTTGCAAAGAAAAAACTTATAGATGGATGTCTACATCATCTATCGCTCTGATACCATGAAAGGAATGATAAGAAGATTGTTCCAAGCCATGATCTCAGATGATAATAGCACACCACATTAGATTTGCAAAGTAGAAGAGCTAAAATACCATATATGGAAATCCATCATAATCCATAATGCTCAATACATTACAATAGAATGACTTGAATTATTCAATAAGAAAGATGTACATATAGGAGGAGGGAAGTGCAACTACTACCTAAATCAGTGGTGAAGAACTCCCACTAACTGATACTGGTAGTTAAGTTAACTCCAAAAGACTAGTAAGCTAACTCAACATAATTGAGAAGCTAACTCAACACAACTAGTAAGCTAACTCCACACAACTAGTACACCTAAGCAAGCTAACCCAACAAGTGTAGGGCTAACACAAGTGTAAGAATTATCCTAATAAATAAATAAAAGGATAAATAATAACCTACACTAACACAAATTGGGAGGGTTATTAATGTGAAAGGTATTGATCTAAGCAAGTGTTAGGTGAGAAAACTCTCGTCTCCTTACTTCGTGTTTGTCTCGAACAGCAGTCCATAAATCTTCCATGGTAGGGTAATGTTGATACTTTGCTAAAAGAATCTTTTACATATATCCATCGATATAAAATCGGGCTCTCTTCACATATGGATGAATTATGATGAGGGCGAACTCTTTTTCCATGAGTTGTGCAATTGAAAATATTTGGGCATTGGTGTTCCCCGATTTGGATTGGGAAATGAATTCCTAAACAATGTTTTTGTACCGAGAAGACAATGAACTTGGAAAATTTGTCGCGCAAGCACCATTAATGTCCATATGTCACCGATGTACTTAGGAAGCTTCCATGGAGTACCGCAAATCCACTCACGCGAATGTAGGAAAAGGATGAACATTGAATAAAACCAGTTTCCCATCGGGAAATGACATTCATGGCTTCTTTAGAAAATATTTCCTCTATATTCCGATTCAGGTTCCGAATCATGTGGAAGGTGAATGCATCGTTGACTCTTCTAAAATGGTGAGAGCTATTTTTGAAACTTAGTTGTTGATATTAATGGAATACACTATTTCGATGGCCCCATGATTCCTCTTGTTTTGAATCCATAAAATATCTTTCTTTTGGCTACCGCAAAGTCGATACGATATCATGTAGAAGTATCTAGACATCTTAACTTCTATCAATTGTTTGTGAAAGGTATTACTGATGATGGTGGCCCAATCCACAAACTCTTTCTTGGCAAGGATAATACCGATAAACTGATACATCCATGGGTGGAAAATCCTAGCAGAGGGTAAACCAAAAACTCGACTTAGGAGAGTAATCATGTCCCCGATTTCTTCCACGAACTCAAAGTGGTACAGTTCTTTGGGAAGCCAATCAATTCGAGGCCTCTTGGTCACTAACCAGTTGTTATTAACCATCTTGCTCCATCTAAGGGGTTCTTCATCCCAAAATTCTTGTGCTGACTAGTGAGTGATATCCGCATTCTTAGGAAAGTCAGGTATGCCGAGAAATTCCTCAATGTGCTCTGGTGTGATTAAGAGGAAAGGATCGTGATTATCTTTAAAAATTACTTGTCTCTCAGGATCATAATGCTCTGCACAAGTGATAACCAATCCTGGATACTACATCGAGACAGGAAATGCCGCTGCTTGGGGTAGACCACCATGGTAAAGCCTATCCGAGAAAATGGTTTGGCCTTCAATTTTCACCTGCTCACATAATTGTTTCACATTAATGTCACCGTGATTCAGACGTTGATATTGTCGTATGCTGACTTAATCAAACCGGGAGGGATGATTCCTTAGAATTTGTACTTGAGTGCGGACTTATTCAATTTCTCCATTAGATTCTCGATCTTCCTACGGATTTGGTAGATTTCTCAGCCATTATGAATTTCACAGAAGAATGATGTAGGCACGTAAAACAACATAAGTGGGGTCGGGTCTCAGTCTCCGAAACCCCGTCAATGCAAGAAAAATATGACTCGCTTTAATATTATTATTATTATTATTTTAAAAATAATAATAATAACAACCAATCCCGGTTACAAATTTTTATTTTTTTAATTTTTAAATGTTAATACAAATATATCGAGACTAAGCTCGAGTTCCAAATCTAGCAATACAACGATATATATATATATATATATATATATATATATATATATAAATTAAAATCTTCGATGGGATTTATTCACCAAAAACCTCTACGTTGAGAATTGGAAAACTCCTGTTGGAATGTGGATTTTCTTTGCTCTCTACTTTGCGTTGGATTTTCCTGGAAAATGATGGAACGTGACACTACTCCTTGACTTCTTTCAAACCATGCGTGGGACTTCTTGGCTGCATTGGAATTGTCTTGGTTCTATTTCTTGCGTGGAGAACTACAAATCCTCTTTCCTTGCGTGAATAATTATTTCTTCCCAGCTGAAACGTTGACTCTTGTTCTTGCAATGTGTTGAAAACCTATCCTTCACTTCCTTTTACCTCTTATGTGATTTTCCCAAGTAAATGCGTGGTGGAAATGATTTATTCTTGGTCTGTCTTTATTTCACCAATGCGTGGACTATAATTTTCAACAAAACCAACGTGGAAAACTCAAAACATTATTTGTTTAAATCTGCTTGGACACTGTTGCATGCATTGAAGTTTCCTTATTCTTCCTGGCAAATGCGTGAATGAATGGCTTGGGATTGCATTGGAAAAAATAAATTCTTTCCAAATGCATGAGAATTATTTCTCTTTGGACTGTTATTCTTGGAAATGCGTGGGCTGTGTTGTTCTTTACCCTTTCACATGTGGCCAACCTTCTTTTTTGGACCGATCCAATATATTTTGCTCTTAAACTACCCGTGGGTGCGTGGCAATGTGCTGCTTTTTCTTTTCCCTATGTGTGAGCTTTTCTCATGACTGGTGTGTTTATGCAAATGCGTGGGAGTTGTTTTCTTTCCTCCATGCATGGCCTTCCTCCTCCTTGCTTGCTCTATGTGGAAACTTGTTTATTTTTGGATTTTTCCTCCTTTGCTAAGGCGTGGAAAGTTCTTTGAATACTTCTACATGTGTTGGATTTCTATGATTGTCCTCCTTCACTAATGGATGGAAAAATGATTTGGAGTTGTTCTTTATTAATCAATGCGTTGAACTCGCTTTTCTTCGGGCCGTGTTGGATTTGGTGAATACTCTTTTCACGCTCCTTGGTCTGCACAGAGTTACTTTGATTGTTCTATCTTTTTTGCATAAATATTTCTATGACTGTCCTCTCTTCTCCCACGTGGTGTTTTGGGACTGGTTTTATCCTTTGCAATGGCCTTTGCTTGGACTGTCCTCTTGCACGTATTTCTCCTTCACAATGGCGTTCACAGACTAGTATTGTTTGAGGGATGTGATAAAAATATTATTATGTTTCTTAGAAGAAGTAAGAAGCAATTTAGAAAGCTTCGCACGACTCTTTCCAACGAGTTTGACGGAGGAATTTATGAGGGTTAACCCAACTTCCCCTCTTCCCGGGTAGTGGAATTAATTGTCAGGGGGAAATGGGGAAAGCAACGGCCAATTGCCAATGGAAATGGCAAAGCGGGCTAGCAATCCCCATTTAATTTCCCCATGTGGGAAATCGGGAGATTTTTTGCCCATTTGCCAATTTATTAATTTGGAAATTGGGAGAAGAAATCCCATAGCAGGGATTTAAAACAATTTTGCCAGGAAAGGGGAATTTGGTCCCTGGGAAGCCAATTTGGCATCCCTCAGCAATGGGAAGCGGAAGCTTATTTTTCCCGGAAAAAACTTATCGAATGAATTTTAATTAATATTTATTTAATTAAATACTCCAAAGTTATTAAAAATTAATTTTATTAAACAAAGAGTAATTAATTAATTAATATTTAATGCGATTTGAGACTCAATGAGGAGAGTTCTCGTTGAAATGGACGAAACGATCACAAAAATGAGACGGTCGTGATGAGAGTGATAAACCATGCAAAGTAACACTTTTGAAAAATTTCAAAATTTCCATTTTTATTTTGTTATAAATTTTGTGAAGTCAAAATTGGTTGATAACACCTTAGCTCCGCACTATCCAAGTTATCCCTTCCATGCTCCACTTATGTCTTAAGTTCATTCACAATAAGAAATTTGTCACCATCAAAGGTATTCCACCATGTACACCATTACCTCGGCCCACTCTTGCCTCTATTTTAGCACCAATCATGACATCTAGGCCTCATGCACCTCTCAAGTTTAAATCTATGTCTGCACCTAGCTCTCCCATTTTTACATGGCCTACATCACGATATTTTCATCCTCACTAGTCCACAATTCCACCTCATCACCCTAAGTCCCCTACCCGAGTAGCCCATTTCCATATGTGTTTTCCACCTCATTTACCACATCGGTCTCCCTCACATACACATAAATACTCTCCTACACCATCGACTCTATACCATGGTCACATGCCCTCTCTTTCTTAGATATCAGATAAGGGGCCCTCACTCTTCACTATCATCAGATAGCCTTTTATCACTCACACACTTGGGGGCATCACACTTTCTCCCCCTCCATCACTATTGGTTATCTCTATTATCTACTTATAGCTTATCTACTACACTTCATGCTCTATGCTTCACGGTAAATCTTTCCTAGTATCTACTCTCATTCACAACTTTACCTTCATTACCCGATGACACACTCTTATTCTATGGTTCATGTTTGACTGTTGAGGGTGTAATTCCTCCATGAACCTCACTTGTTGCATCTTGGATACTCACGCTTTGTGCTTCATGTCTATCTTTCTGAGCATCACCACATCTCTGGTAAACATACTTTACCTTCATTACCCGATGACACACTCTTGTTCCATGGTTCATACTTGATATTTGAGGGCATAATTGTAAATGAACCTCCTTTTTCACATCCTTCCTAGTCTCTCTCTCTTTCTGCTTCATGCCTATCTTTCTAAGCATTACCACATCTCTGGTTTGCATACTTTATCTTCATTACCCAATGACACACTCTTGTTCTATGATTCATACTTGATTGTTGAGGGAGAATTCCTAAATGAACCTCATCTCACACACATTCCGTTGGGGGAAACATGGACCCTCTCATCTACACATTTTACATATTGCAGCACACCTTCACATGCACACGACATCTACACATCTTGGTTGTCTTCACTCTTGTTATCTTATACTATTTACATGTTTTCGCTTTGTTTCCTATGCTAGCCTTGGATAATTAGTATGTCATTATATTTTTCTATACACACATGTGCATTCACATGGTACCTTGAGGTGAATGCAAGTATTTCATATATTATCACACGATTTATGATGTTCAACATCGCTCTTTATGAGTCCCATTGAGGCTCCTAGGGGAATCTACCTTTATTACTCTCATACTTCACACATCATAGGTCCCAATGTTCCAAAATTTACTACTTTTCGTCTCTATCGCTTAATTTTTAACTGATCTATACATGTTTTGACATAATACTTATCTTTCAAACACACTAACCGGTGCTTCATATGTAGCATTTTCCTTGTAGGACTCTATACAACCATGGCTATCTATCACTTTTTTCTTTCCATTGTTTGTCAGGCCATGCCCTATGTCTTCCTTGATCATTGTTTTATTATGTATGCTTTAGACTTCATTGTCTTTGTGACATTAGGAGTGATGTCCCATGTCCATAACCTACTTTTCATGGTCCCTCTTCTCTTCATAGTTGCTTGCTACACTATATTCTATTTACATACAATTTATTTTTCACTAACACTTGTTTCTAGACTACATTGTTTACACATGCCTTGGTTTCTACCATGCACATCCCCTACCCCCTGCAGGTATCCAATGCATGATATGCATATCAACTTAAAATTCTCTCCTTTGGGCCACATCCTCCTACATTCATCACATGCACTCAAAACAAGGGGGAATATATTGGGTGAATAAATCACCATTCCAACATATCAAAGCTATAGATCATAGCATCACAATACATAATTGGCCAAAGCACAAAGTCATAGATTGGTCTATAATCCGACTTGGATAAAAAACACAGAGCATACACTAGTGCCTAGTAGTAGACAAGAATAGTGGGTGCTTATGTCTCACTTGGGAGCTTGTGTCATGGGGAAAAATTAGATAGTTTCTCACTTAATTTTTTTTTTTTTAGTTTACAAGTACATATCTACAGATCGTGCACTTGATTTGCATTTACAAAATTCACTAATCGGCTACAATTCAGTTACATAAATTAGTTACAAATCGGGATGTTCCATCGTAGTGACACTTATTTGAGAAGTGTCATGGAAGGAGAGAAAACAAACCTCTCTCCCCAACATTCTTCTCTTGGCATGAGATCACCCAAAAAACTCGTTCTTGGCGTGAGATCGCCCAAAAACTTGCTCTTGGTGTGAGATCACCCAAAAACCTCACTCCTTGGCGGCATGATCCATAAAGATCTCAAAAGAAAATAGGAAAACTTTCTATCCTTTACTCTCTCATACATCAAGTGCACTCTTTCCTTAATTACTACTTTGACACACTACTTTGACATACTTATACACATGTTACTCGATTTTTCACATACAGAATTTGAATGCTCTTTTTGATATGAAAATCAACCAATTTTTTTCTTCCTTAACTACAGGACTTTATAGGTAGATTATTTCTTTACCAAATTCACCCCATTATAATAAAATTTAATCAAATGCAATGCAAACTAAGAAACAAAATGCAGAAGGGTTGATAATGGAGTTTTCTAGAATGCCTACGTTTCCGGGTTCACAAACTAGCTGAACCAATACATTTTAAATTTCTAAATATAAGTATATAATAAACTTACATTACTACAATGGAATTTTAACCGAACCTAGTGTGCTAATTGATCCTTTGAATTCGAACTGGTCTTGCAAAGTATGGTGCTACAACATAACTCTTGGGCTCAAGTCAATTTTGCAGATTCCAAACCGATCCTTTAAAATCTTAATGCGCCAACATAGCTTTCCGTATTTGACACCTCAAGAAGACCTCAATGCCTCCACTTCATGTAAAAATAACCTATGCATGGTGCCAAATCTCCAAATATCAATAGATAATAATGACCTTCCTTCACTCTATTGCATGGAAAGAATAAGCCTCTACACAAAGCTAAGATTGACCCGATGTATGGTGTTGATGATAACCTCCTTTCACTCTGTTACATGGAAAATATAAGCCTCTTCACAGAGTTAAGTTGATCCAGTGTCACCAATGAGCTCAATAGTAATTATGAACCTCCTCTACAATAAACGATCTTGGTGATACGTCCAACGTACTAAGGATCTGAGCTCTAGGATGAGTATATGCTTCTCTCGATGCTTCTTCATGTCCTGGCTTCACAACATCTTTGGGCTCCAAAGATGAGAATAATATGGCTTCAATTCAACCTTTACAATATTCGATGAGTTAACAAATAATAACCCTTGAATTCTTTTACAATGTGCCTATTAAATAATAGGACTTATTTTCATCATGATGTCGATAACAATAATATCATTTGTTAATAATGTGGATATAAAAATAATATAGGACTTACTTCTCAAATATTTCCTATAACAAATAATATAGGCCTTTAGGCATCTTAATAGGGGCCTTTATATTTCACTCCTAATCCTTCATATAATTCCTATAAAATAATGCCTATAATAATAAATAGGACTTATATATTCTCCATGTTTCTTAATTATACCTAAAGCTCCTCAATAATCTTCCTTCTCCCCACTTCTTGAAATGGATAAGCTTATTGTTTGAGGGAGAGATGAGAGCCTTTAATAGGTTTAGCTCAGCCACTTTTCAAGGAAAAATAAATCCTTAGGTATATATTTAACCTTACATGCGTGGCACACCAGTTTGGGCTAATAATTTTACTCGAAAGTTAGGGGTTCCAATCCCTTCCCCTTAGCATTTGTAGATTGATCATTATTTTTATAGTGGCTAGCTTGCTTTCATCATATCTACCCACCTTTTTGTGTAACAGTTTGGTGCTTAGATTAGGATATTTGTGGTGGGGTTCAAACCTCCCTACCACATGTTATTTTTATACTCCCGCATCTGTCGTTTAAACCACCGCGTCCATCTCTTTCCACGTGGGCTACTTGGTTGCCCGATCCACCATTTAAACCATCATCGCCTTATATTGCCACATCCACATGGGCCTTTCAATGTTTAAAATGCCACCACCACCATTTTATTTGTGTGGGTTGGGTTTAAAACCGATGGCCATAGTTTAACTCACTCCTCATGGATTTTTGCCACTATTTAGTACCATATTTATGGGCTTATATTTCACCTTATAATTTTTAAAGGCTTTTCCCATGAAATATAGATGTGGTTGTTGTGAGACAATGTTTTTGGTATTGTTCCTCCCCTTCACCCCACGTTTTCCTACCTTTATTAGGCTTACCTATTTGAATCCATTTTCCCCCTCAATTTGAATAAATCCCATTTCCCACCAAAAATACATATTCAATTAATCAATCTTAATTGATTAATTGATCCCCTTTAAATACCTAAACCTCGTTATCCAAATATTCCAAATTAAGTCATATCACTCAAAAATCATTCAAATCATGAACCCCACTCATGATTTAAATAATGTAGAATAATCCTTATCAAATCCATTATTTCACCTAATCACTCAAATCATGTCCCCCACTCACTTAATCAGGGTTACTTTGTCAAACCCAAGTTATCTGATAACCCCTAAACTAACCCCATCTCCAGGCTATAAATACAGGCCTTCCCCCCTCTTTCAAACAAGTAAGAAGTCATAGAAAACCTCTGACATTATAGCTCTCCACTTTTCATAATATCATCACCATGCCCTTGTGATGTCACTTCAATCACCATAATACCATCCTCATGCCTTTTTGGTTCTCTTAGTTTGGTTTGCTTTACATTTACTTTGATTATATTAGTAGCTCCTCTATACATCGACATTTTTCAAGTTCTGTTATTTATCAGTTTCTGCATGTTATCCATCTATCTTTCATTTATATTATTTTATCTTATCAAACAGGGGTTGACATCCGTGAAAGGAAGGTAACACTTCCTGGAACCAATTTTATCTCGGGAAACCCCCGCATATACCATCTAATCCATTTTCTCTTAGTTTCCTCTATTTTATAGGTCTATCTAGCTTGCAATGAGGACATTCACTTTACACCCATCCATTTGTCACCATCTTCTCTCAAGGTACCTTAAACCCTTGCATCTTTGAGGTTGTTTGATTTCTTTGTTATCTAGCTCACTAATCTGGACAGGGACGAAGAAAATTTGATCAACATTCTGAAGACGCCCGACCCGCTTTCTACACAATTCCCAACTCACCATCACAACAACCCATCCTAACACCCGAGATCCCACCTCTCTCTCATCCATGAGATATTCTCAACACACCATCCCAACAATCCCGACCTCACACCCCGACCCACTCTCTACCTAATTCCCACCTCACATCCCGACTAACTCCCTACGCAACTCCCCAGCCTATTCCCTCACCCCCACATCTAACTCCATTCCTAACTCCTCAAGCATTCTCAGTAACATCCTAAGACCTAACACAACCCATCCCATCACTCAATTCCCACCATCCCGACTCCATTTCCAACTCCTACCATCCCTACTTCCACAATGCACCATGTCCCCGACTTGCCCCTCGGCCACTCACCAACATAACGACCCTATCCCCTAAACCGTTAAACTCTTGTGACCTACTGCTACCTTAAGTAATTCCTCGTGGACCCTCGGCCTTGTCCTAGACTCTACTCCCGAATGCTCCAACTCACTTCTCCACTCTCCATTTTTACACCCATATCCCTTCCCACCTACCTACCCAGTCCATCCTCTAGCCACTCGGCCGAGCTCTCTCCTCATCCCCACGTACACACCTAACCCTCCAACTTGCCACGCCCCTAGCTTACACCTCACCCAACCACGTAGACACCTCAACCACTCGCCTCTCAATGCCCAAATCCTTTGCTTGTGGCTCTGGCTGTCCCAGGGACCAGACTGAACTCCTTATATATCACCGTAATTTGTCCCAAATCTACCCCATTAGCTCGAGATGGAAAAACCTCTCCTATGCTCGGGATAGGATCTCGAGCTCCCTTCGAGAACAAACTCAACCTTTTTCATTATATCCCACAAACTTGAGCTTGTCTCAACTTTGTCTATCTGGCTAGAACCAAATCTACTCAACCGATCTAGATTTGCATGCCCATAACGCTATACAAGCTAGCTCGAGTTCTAGTCACACAACATAGTGCTTCCCATTCCCGATTCCCCGGTCTATAAGATTTCGATTTGAAAACAACGCATGGTATACTACCTTTTTCGCTCTATTCTCATAGTGCACTTTGTCGCATACAATCTAGATGTTCTCGGTCGTCCATCAACAACCTTCTGTTTCACATTGCATAAAGACATTGGAAGTCAACTTATACAAAATCCTCTGATTATATTCGTATGAGGATCGATCTCTATTTCCAAAGTAAATGGTGATGTAGGTGGTGATAAAAATGTTCAACCTCCGGGCTAAAATCCTTTTTTCTCCACTTTGCTTTTGCATCTAATTTGACTGAAATCAATTTAAGGTCGCATCCATCCAAAACCAACAAAAATTGGACACTGTCAAGTATACGGTAATACCGATATCAACGATATATTTGTTTTCTCCTTTCCCAAATACAAAATTCAGATCCACCATGTCATCATCATCATCGGGCATCTTGTCATCTACACAAATCACCGATTAGGTTGGTGTTTTGTGTTATACCCGCACAGCTTCTCCTCTCTCCAATCTACTCTACCAAATTCCACAAGCTTCATCCCAATCCCACCCTTCACATTACCAAATTGCATTCTTACTTACACATTTTTACGGTCGTATATATTTTTACATATTAGATAGTCTACATTCACCTATAGTTTATTTAGTCTTCTACGTGACACATTTTACATTCATACTCATGGGCTAGATTTATTATATAGACTAACACCTCGATCACCAACCAATCTCTTCAATTATCCCGTTTCATTAGAATTTCTTCTTTTGGATTTTTCCTCCCATCACAATACTTAGGTCATCATTCTCCTATATAGGTTAAACTTTCTTATTTCTCGCCTTGTCATCTTCCTTAAAAGTCCTCTACTCTAGTCACCATCACATCTACTATATCTACCTTAATATTTTCCTTTAAATTTGTCTTTGTGCTCCTTCAAAGTCCATGTTTTTGACATATAAGTCCACATTTCCATTCTTCAAGTCTACTCTCCCCACCCACTTTTCGTCTTGTCCTCTTAAAGTCCACATTCAATCATTTTATAGTTTATTTTGTTTATAGTTATTCTTATTTATAGTTCACGTAAACAAATAAACAAAAACACACATTAATATTTTTTTGTGGTTTATAGGTTATCCTATCATAATGTAGTTCATTTAATAATTTTGTATCACCTCATCTTTAATAATTTGTGTCATATGTTCTCATAATTTTATTTCATAGTCTATTTCATCGTTTATTTCATAGTTTAGTTTATAGTCTAATCGATTAGTTTTCATGTGTGTGTGTGTGTGTGTGTGTGTGTGTGTGTGTGTGTGCAAACATTAGAAATTTTTATTGTCTTTCTCGTATCTTTTTAACCCATGTCAACTAATTGACTTATTGGTTTTTGTAGGTGAACTCTACCACATTACCACCATCATATTATGCCATCAAAGATCAATTTTTGAAACAAATACACGGATCAAACCACTTTCACCACACTCTTTCGCAATACTTCTCATTGCGCATGGTGCAATTTTAGGGTACCTAGACATTCCTTGTCACTGCCTACCACTTTCACACACGTCATTATCACGTGCAGTCAAATAAAATGGAGAAATCTCTCTCCACGTGAGCTCTACCACATTGTGACCATCACATTATGCCATCAAAGATCAATTGTTGAAAAAAATACATGGCTCAAACCACTTTCACTATGCTCTTCCGCAATATTGTTCATTGTGTATGGTGCAATTTTAGGGTACCCAGAAGTTCTGGTTAGTGCTTACCACATTCACACATGTCATTATCACATGCAATCAAATAAAACAGAGAAACTGGTCTCCGTGTATTCCTCATCTTTCCCTATTTGCTCCTTTCTGCATTGTAATTTCCCTTTCCTGGGTGATTTTCTGCATCAAACTTCACATTTGGGATTTGGTCTAAAAAGAACCCCGTGCATCCTGCTTGCTCACATAGCTTAAATAGGGGTTTAACCTTCTACATCTCACATCTTATCACACACAACCTAAAACTCACACATCTAAATAACACATCAAAACATCTCCTTACCTGGTTTACTATTTGGGATTTCATCACCCAACAGGAAGCCGCCTGAGACTATCCCTAGCCAAAACTACGGAAACCAACCTTAGACTATCATTCCTTAGGTGCCTTTGTTATCCACTTTTCTTTTCTTTTCACATCTTCTAATTAATCATGATGATAAGAAACTTGTTTCTTGATTTGTTTGTTAATAAATTACATAAACAAATGTTCGTCTATTTCATGTCTATTATCACCATCGAAATAAAACAACAATCTACTCCGTCATATGATATCCCTTCCCATAATGATCTCTCCCATTAATATTATACACTTCAAACCACACCTTTGGTTACCCAACCCCTTTTCTCCATGGTCTCGCTTCATGAAGACCATGTCACCAAAACTTATCCCTCTCTTGAATTCAATCCTCGTATCTCTCATTAGTCTAACCTTTCTAGACCAACTACATCTCCCGCTCCTTTAGAAAATCTTGGACCTCCTCTTAACCCCATATATGATTTCTTATTTCGTAAATCTCCCACAATTTCTCAATCCTATCAGTCTACTCATTTGGTGGATCCTATTCCACCCACATCAGTTTATGTCAACTCTATTCCATCGCTACTAGTATGCCTATCCAACCATCTCAACCTCTTAACACTTACATTCCTACCCATCATATGCTCCAACCATCTCAACCTCTTAACACTCATATCCCCACTCATCATTTACCACAACAACTTGCTCAATCCCAACAATCACATCACATCCCTATTTCTCAACATCAACCTATGCAGCAACTTACCCTCTTCCCGCATACAAGTTACATCTATAATCCCCTTTGTCATGTCAACATTAGGTTTTTGAATATATTTCATCCATATTTCATGGTTTTTTGGTATAACTAACTATCGTTGGTTATGTGTTAACACCGATATCGATTGTAAGTGCAATGCCTTGAGTGGTACACTTTCTTTTTACCTCCAATCTGGTTTGAAGTATGGTTTCCCTGTATGCCCCTTGCTACGATTATGTGTCTTTTTCTCATTAAGGTCACCATTTATCAATATCACATTCTTACAAATAAAATTTCAAACCATAAAATCTATATCTATAAGTTTACCTTTAAGGATGACATATCTTACAATCATCCATAATTCCATGAATTCTGTTCACATCTATGAATGCTCTCACTAATACACTTTTTGTTTTGGGAATTCTACTTGATCTCCATTATAGTTTGCAAATCCTACTTGAGGATATTTCTCAAGTAGCATTTGTTATCCAACAACTCCTCATCCCCCACCATGGTCACCATGTATTTGATCCATTCATCATTGCTCATCATTTATAATCATCCATGTTAACCTTCTCACCATTCCTATCCCCTTTCACCACTCCGTGTTCTTCCATTTCATTATTTTGCTTTTAGCTTGATGATCTTACTTAATCACCCATTATGCACAGGAATATTGGTTTAGATATACCCTCTTCCTAAGATCTTCCCACTATAGAAACTCCTCCACCATCTCCTCTTTCATTAGACAACAATCACCACCACACATATCTTTCCACTTCGTCTCTTCCACTGACACTCTTGCATCACCACTCTAACGAAATGGGCATCCCAATTAAGGATTATCCTTACACTCTCTATCTTCATTGCATATATTCCTTGATACATTCATGTCACACTCCATTGTTTCCTTATTATCACCTCATTTCAAATCTTGTTCAATTTTCACCACTCACTCTTTTTCATCCTTCCTTCGTATCATTTTCTCTATCACCCCCTCCTTTTTGCTCCTCGTCTTATTTCACTTACTCGTATCATCTTCTTCCCCTTTTTAATTCATGTTTCCTTCTTATTTCCCCATTGATAAATGAGCTCTTTAGTGGTGTCCCGTATTTTTATTATCTCACCATCCACATGCATTTCCATGCGGTCTGTCTTGGTTTTCCTCACGGTAACTCGGGTCCTTTAATCTTCTCCTATATCCACTTTGTCATCTCTTTTTTTCCTATCATTTCTTCGTCTACTCATCTACCGTCAATGGAGAACCTTTCTCGTGAAACATGTATTCACAATCATATTTACCCCCTCTTGGGGCATTTTATCTCACACTTCTATCAAATTAGCTCTTCATGTCTACATTTGTGACCCTACTCGTTCCCCTTGGGGCATTTTATTTAGCCAATCCATCTTCCACTTGGTCTTCTTGGTTATTTTTGTGCCCTGTGCTGGGGAATCATTATTTTTATTCCTCATCCCTTTTACAAATGTGTTATCTTTCACTCGATTCCTTGCATACAAAGTTTTTCACATACCTTTCACATTTAGTTGTGCATACTTTGATGTTTTCCTATGACCCATTAGTCACCATGATTTGCATCCATATTGCAGTGATTTTCACCTACTCACTGGCTTGTAGAACATTTCGATGTCTCCATTGAGACCACCCTTTTTCCCCTACCCATGTGATATTGGAGTCACCGCCATGGTTTTTAATGTTATTGTGATCCTTTTTTGCTTGGGGTATCTTGCCTTGCATTATCATTTTTCTTTACCCTACCAATCTTTAACATCTATCTATTTTAAACTCGTGATCGACATAGTTTAGATCGTCAATACCAAATTTGAGGGGTATCACACAATCAAAAATATTTTCATAATTTTTGTCTTGCAGCTTGCCCAACGCAACCCAATCATCAAAAAGGGGTAAATGAAGACACCAATTTTTGGTATCATTCCTCCCCTTCACCCCGTGTTTTCCCACCTTTATTAGGCTACTCTATTTGAATCCATTTCCTCCTCAATTTCAATAAATCCCATTTCCACAGAAAATACATGTTTAATTAATCAATTGATTAATTAATTCCCTTTTAAATACCTAAACCTCATTATGAAAATATTTCAAATTAAGTCATATCACTAAAAATCATTTAAATTATGAACCCCACTCATGATTTAAATAATGCAGAATAATCTTTATCAAATACATTATTTCACCTAATCACTCAAATCAGGCCCCCCCACTCACTTAAGTAGGGTTACTTTGTCAAACCCAAGTTACTTGATAACCCCTAAACTAACCCCATCTCCAGGCTATAAATATAGGTCTTCCCCCCCTCTTTGAAACAAGTAAGAAGTTGTGGAAAACCTATGACATTATAGCTCTCCAATTTTCATAATATCATCATAGTGCCCTTGTGATGCCACTTGAATCATCATAATACCACCCTCGTGCCTTTGTGGTTCTCTTAGTTTGGTTTGATCTACATTTCATTTGATTAGATCAGTAACTCCTCTATACATCATCGTTTTCAGGTTCTATTATTTATCAGTTTTTGCATGTTATCCATCTATCTTTCATTTATATCATTTTATCTTATCAAACGAGGGTTGACATCTGTGAAAGGAAGGTAACACTTCCTGGAACCGACTTCATCGAGAAGCCCCGCATATACCATCTAATCTATTTTTCTCTTAGTTTCCTTTGTTTCACAGGTCTATCAAACTCGCAGCGAGGACATTCACTTTGCGTCTGTCCATTTGTCACCATCTTCTCTTAAGGTACATTAAACCCTTGCATCTTTGAGGTTGTTTAATTTCTTTTTTATCTAGCTCATTAAACTGGATAGTGTTAGGAAATAAGGGATAAAATATGTGGAATAATCCCTCATAGAATCGCAATAGTAGAAACTAATATGCAGAAAATATTACAGATCTCAAATAAAAGTTTAGAATAAAATAACATAACACAAAGAGACAGTATTTAACGTGGTTCACCCAATTTGGGCTACGTCCACCAAGACTCACTTGCTCAAATTTTATTACAAGCCACCGCTCTCTTAATACAATACCAGATCTGTTTGGAGCTATGCTCAACAAACTCTGAGTAATTCACACCCGAATTCAAAACACATTTGCAATGCTATATTGTTACTACCATATGCATAAAACAATATAAATAGGCAACTACTTAAGTAGTTTTATAAAACCGTGGGTATCAAAACCATGGGCAAAAACCATCCCATAAACCTATGGGAAAAAATCCCACCCATATGAGAAAAACATGTTTCTCAGTATATCGGGCATGTTTTAAGGCTAATTTTTTTTTCTCGGGATCGCACGTCCCGAACCCGCTATCGGGGGCTGCCACCCTCGACCCCCACTCGGGGCCCGGCCTCGGCCTCAAACCCCGGAAAGGATACATGAAAAGTGTACAATACTCTTAGTGTACAGTCTTCAACACTTTCACACATGAAAACAGGCTCCACAACCTAACAATCTCCCACTTGGAGACTAGTTTTCCTTTAAGCAAGCTTCTTAACCCTTCACTAGTTTTCGTGAAGACCAACCAAAGCTAAACACAACTTCAGTTTTTCCCTTGTGACCACCTTGGTCATCATGTCTACAGGATTCTGACTGGTATGAATCTTCTCCAACTTCAACTTCTCTTCCTCCAAAGTTGTCTCCTGATGAAATGGTACCTTAATTGTATATGCTTCGTCCTAGAGTGGAAAGCAAAGTTCTTAGCTAGGTGTATAACACTCTGACTATCACTATGTAGTTTTCCTTCCTCCTTCTTATGCCCTGAAATCCTCAAGCAATTTTTGTAACCAAATCAATTCTTTGCTTGCCTCTGTGGAAGCAACATACTTAGCCTCTGTGGTTGACAAAGCCACCAGCTTCTGTAGTCATGAAATCCAGCTTACTGTTGTCCCACCTACAGTGTAAACATAACCTATCGTGCTCCTCCTACTGTCTACATCTCCAACCATATCTGAATCTACATAACCACACAAAGTGGTGTCTGATCCACTATAGCACAAAATTTCCCCATGGTCCCTCTCAAATACCGAAGGATCCACTTTACCATCTGCCAATGATCTCTACATGGATCACTCATAAATCTACTCACCACTCCCACTGCATGGGCAATATCAAGCCTGGTGCACACCATGGCATACATCAAAATACCAACCGCTGATGAGTAAGGTACCTTGGACATCTGGTTTCTCTCCTACTCTGTCTTGGGATCTGCTCCTTTGATAACTTGAAATGGCCTGCAAAGGAGTCCCAACCGGTTTAGCATCCTGCATATTAAACCTCTCCAAGACTTTCTTAATGTATTCTTCCCGAGATAAAGTTAGCTTCCGTTCCTTCCTATCCCGAGATATCCTCATACCAAGGATTTTTTGGCTGCCCCCAAATCCTTCATAAAGAATGGATTCATTTAGTCGCTTCTTGAGTACTTTTATTTCCTCGCATGTTTTTACTCGCAACCAACATGTCATCCACATACGACAAAGGATAATGTAATCGCCATCCTCAAATTTCTTTGTATACACACAATGGTCGAATGACATCTAATATAACCTTGCTCCATCATGAAGCTATCAAATTTCTTATACCATTGACATGGAGCTTGTTTCAAGCCATACAAGCTCTTCTTCAGTTTACACACCATCTCCTCTTTACCTTTGACCTCATAGCCTTCTCGGTTGTTGCATATATAGTTCCTCCTCCAAATCACCATGGAGAAACGTAGTCTTGACATCAACCTGTTCTAAGTGCAAGTCTTCGTTGTATCTTCCTAGAACAGTTCTAATAGAAGTCATTTTTACGGGAGAGAAAAATCTCATCAAAATCTATACCCTTTTTTTTTTTGTGCAAACCCTTGACCACCAACCGGGCCTTGTATCTTTTCCTACCTCCTTCTTCCTCTTTCACTCGAACAACCACTTGTTCTACGTAATGCTCTTTTTCCTTTGGGTAGCTTCACCAAATCCCATGTCTGGTTATCCATGAGAGCTTGATGCTCCTCATCCATGGCTTGCTCCCACTTCTTCCGAAATCTACCGCATTGCTTCATCAAAGCTCTCGGCTCTCCACTATCGTGATTAATAAATAATAAAGAGAAGGAGAAAAATGTTCAGTTCTCTTCTTACCCTAGAATACCTCCTCAATATAAGAGTTTGGGGTTCTGTTGAGGGGTTCGAACCGATTCATGTGTCACTTTCCCATCCGGAAGATCCTCTACCGCTGCATATTCTTTCTTGGATTCTTCCCTATTTTCCTACAACTACTGCTTATACATGACTTTCTCATTAAAGACCACATCCCTAGATCGAATGATTTTTTTGTCCTTAATACTCCAACATTTATATCCAAAGTCATCACCACCATAACCAATGAAAGTACATTTTTTTGATTTAGCCTCTAGCTTGGTCCTATCATCCTTGTCTATATGGAACAAACACCTCACATCAAAAGAATCTAAGAAATGAATAATCAAATTTCTTACCATACCAAGCCTCTTCAGGTATGCCTCCATCCAAGGCACTTAAGGTTCCTCTGTTTATCAAGTACACAACTATGCCCACCTCTTCGCCCAAAAAGAAAGAGGCAGATCCCGCATGTAACCTTATGCTCCTAACACATTCATTATTATTCTGTTCATCCTTTCTGACACCCCATTCTGTTGTGGAGTTCCTGGAACCGTATTTTACCTATGGATTCCATTCTTAGAACAATAATCATCAAATTCATTCTGAAATACTCCCTCCATTATCCGACTCCGAGACATTTTATCTTAAGACCTGTTTCATTCTCTACCAAGGCTTTCCATTTAACAAAAGTGTCAAATACATAAGATTTGTTTCTAATACAATAAACCCAAACTTTCCTTATTGCATCATCAATAAAAGTAACATAATAACTTGAACTCCCAAGAGATGATACCTGAGCCAGCCCCCATACATCAGAATGCACCAGCTCTAACTTACTCTCTTTCTTTGTAGGTCCAACCTTGAGAAACCTTACTCACTTTTGTTTCCCATATATGTAGTCCTCACATGAATCCTAAACCTATTTCTGTATATCTAGGAAAATCCTTCTTTATGATCCCATGCCCTTATCACTCATATGACCGAGCCTATAGTGCCACAATGTTGTATCTACTTATGAAACCACAAGATTATAAACATTAGTGCTATAAGTGGTTAAATACAAGGTTCCAACCTTCTTACCTCTTGCCACCACAAGAGCACCCTTGGTAACCTTCCAAGAGTCCATTGTAAATATCACAGTATAACCATCACTTCCCAATTGCCCTACCGATATCAAATTTCATCTTAATGTAGGCACATGTCTGACATCCTTCAATAGCCAAGTATTCCCATTCTACATCTTAACTTGAATAGAACCTTTTCCAACTATCGTTGTAAGGCTCATCATCACCAAGAAAAACATGCCCAAAATCTCCTTGAACATAATCAACAAAATAATGCCTATGTGGAGTAGCATGGAAAGAAGCCCCGAATCTAAAACCCAAGATTCGGTAATATTGTGCAAAGAAAGAATCAAAGCATCCTGACATACATTACCCATTGCCACATTTGCCTCCTTGTTTTCTTCCTATTGTTTCTTCTTGTCTCGAAGCTCCCAATAGTCCTTCTTTGCATGCCTAGACTTTCCACAAGTGCCAACATACTATCTTGCTTTTGGATTTTGACCTTGCCCGATCCTTTGATTTTCCACGGCTTCCTCCATTTTTGGTCTCCTCTAGTTTCCATTGTCAAAGCATTCCTTGAAGTAGATCGAGAGCTTTTTCTTTGCATTTCCTCGCTTAGAATCACCCCTACAACATCCTCAAACTTTAACTTTGAATTAGCTGGAACCGAGTTGCTTACCGCCATTACCAGGCTATTCCAACTCTCAGGTAAAGAGCATAGAACTAATAAAGCCCTAACTTCTTCATCAAATTCTATCAGTAACCAAAGCTAGCATATTTACAACCGTATTAAAATCATTTAAATGATCTCGCTACTAAACCATTCTCGACATCTTCATATTAAACAACTTTTTCATAAAAAAATCTTATCGAGAGGCAAAGGGTTTTTCATACAACTTCCTACTACATCCATTAGTTCTTTTGTAGTATTTTCCTTTGAAACATTAAATCATACCGAAGATGCAAGACACAGCCGGATTGTCCCAAGTGCCTTCCTATCCAGCAAATCCCATTCCACATCTGTCATGCTCGAAGGTTTTTTCACCTTCTTAGACAACGGAGTATAAAGATCCTTCGATAAAGGTACTCTTCCATCTCGCATCTTCCAAAGACTAAATTTCTACCCATTGAATTTATCAACCCTAGATCTTCCATCATCTCGCCATTGCTCCCACTCAAGATAAAGCTTTCCTCGCGATTCAACACTTCAACAAACCAAACCAGCTCGATGCCAATTGTTAGGAAATAAGGGATAAAATATGTGGAATAATCCCTCACAAAATCGCAACAGGAGAAACTAATATGGAGAAAATATTATAGATCTCAAATAAAAGTGTAGAATACAATAACATAACACAAAGAGACAATATTTAACGTGGTTCACCCAATTTGGGCTACGTCCACTAAGAATCACTTGCTCAAATTTTATTACAAGCCACCGCTCTCTCAATATAATACCCAGATCTGTTTGGAGTTATGCTCAACAAACTCTGAGAATTCACACTTGAATTCAAAACACATCTCGTAATGCTACTATGTTACTACCATATGCATAAAACCATATTAGTAGAAAACTACTTAAGTAGTTTTACAAATTCATGGGCAAAAATCGTCCCATAAACCTATGGCACAAAATCCCGCCCATATGATAAAATCACGTTTCACGGTATATCGGGCACGTTTTAAGGCCAAAAAAAAATCTTGGGGGCTACACCCCCGAACCCCTTCTACCGAGGGCTGCTTGTCACCGGACCCTCGCTTGAGGCCCAGCCCGGTCCCAAACCCCGACAAGGATACATGAAAAGTGTACAATACTCTTAGTGTATAGTCTTCAACACTTTCACACATGAAAATAGGCTCCACAACCTAAAATATAGGGATGAAGAAAATTTGATCAACAGTTACGCCCATGTTCCTTGCCTTTTTTCCTGCCGAGTTAGATCGACTCGTGAACTTTTCCAATGACTCAACCAACTCACCAGTTTAGCTCGCTGATCGAGCTCGGTATCCAACTAGCCGAGTTGGAAGTGTAACTCGCCACCCTTGGTATGATGTGGAAATGTGGTGACAAACCATATGGTTTCTTGAGGACCCACCACATTGGAAATATTTTTTCGATCGAGACAAAGATGATGATTTTGAGAGTCAAAGATCGAGGTCCATAACATGAACTGCAATTTTCACCTTTCCACCGAATCCACTTTTCCCATGTCATTTTCCAATTGATAAGTTGAATCTGCAAGTCTCGAATCGTGACAAAACTTTTACCATGCCACAAACTTTACGTACGAGCTTCATTTTCCACATTCTAGCCGAGTCGGATGAAAATATCTCGAGTCTAATTCCATAATATAGTGATCCCGGGAGGTTTAGGGAAAATTTTTCCTCCCAATTATCCTCCAAATCACTTTTTCCCTTCTTTTACAGGTATGTCCTTACAAGAAGCAACTCACATCTATAAGCGCACGAGCCAAAAACATGTTACTACACATATGCTTCACCACAAGGGTCTACCTCCCTTTCGTAGTCACCACGCTTCACATTACGATCACTCCATGTTTCACTTAGCTACTTGTCCACTCAACATGCTATTAGTTACACTCTTTATGGATAACAAGGTATGCATCTTCTATCTACTTAATGCTATCGAGTATTAAATTAACAACATAAATTGGGGGAAAATGTAGAAACAAAATATATGCACTTGGGTACATTTCTAGGTCCTAAAGCATACTAATATATACATGATTCCTAAGAAAAAAACTAATGGTTGACAACTCCTTTTGGCTCTTTGATTACTTTATCTCTTACACTTTATTGGTCTTACACATCTTAGATCTATGTCATGCACTTGATTGATTTATCTTTTATGGCTTCAAACACTAGCGCTAATTAGGACATAAGTGCTTAGGTACTCCTGTCCTCTTGGGCGCCCTATCCTTATTTATTTTATTCTTATTCTTTTGGGTATCTTTTACTTCATGGTCACCTTTTTAACCCTTGGGTCAGCCTTTTAGTTTTTAATTACAAAATTCAAACAAGAGAATCATATATATATACTTGGTTATTTCTCTCAAATAAGGGGTCAAACATCATAAGCATTATCTATCATCACCTAATCTTGCATAAAGGCACAAAAGCATTACAAGGCATACATCTAGCACATCCATACAAGGGACAAGGGTTGCATTATTATGCATACACAACATAGGAGGGAAGTTCATTATATTCCATCACACACATCTTACATAATTTGGAGAAATCTAAATCTATCCCACTATCATCATGTAACTTGTACATGAGAAACTTAAGGAATCCTTTCACACGCAAGCACATAGAACTACATGGAGTATGAGATGTAGTGTAATGCTCAGTCATAAGTTCACTCATTAGGTGACCTCCTGTGGTCGCCTAACTCCCCATTCTACATATTTTTTATTAGATTTGATATGTTTTGTGGGAATGTGCAGGTAGTCATCTATTTTATAGGTTATAGGTACGACCAAAGACATTACATCAAAACCAGAGTGAAAAAGAGAGATCAATAACAAAGCTCCTCTAGCCTAAAAAGACTAAAAGCCGAGCATCTAGTGGACACAAACACTCAAATAAGTCACTAGCACCTATGACACTCATTTCCTCCCATGGGTGCTTTTTTCATGTGTATTTATAGTGTTCGTAACCATCATCGAGTCTTGACAACACTATTTCCAGCCAAATTTAAATGAGATACTAAGTCTAGATCACCCCAAAGTTGCGTGAAATCTGCTAAGTCACCTTCTCTTCTCATTTTCTTAGGGTTTTCACATCATTTAATGCTTATTTATTGTGCACTGCTGTACATAATTATTATAACATCATCTATTACAAGTATTCACATTTGCATCTCTCATATCATAAAACATGGGTTTGTTATAAGCTTCACAATATAAGTCATATTATGAATTTGAATTATTTCCATAACACAACTCATCATCACACAATTTTAATTCATCAATGAACTCTAATTTTTCAGACTGGTCTTTATCTTCATCATGCAAACACTCATTAAAAATAAGTTGATTACTATCAACAAAATTGGTAGCCATTTGAAGTAGAAAATAAAATTCATCACTCTCCTCCATATTAACACATTCAACAAAGTCTTCAACATCAACAAAAATAGTGTTAGCATTCACAAATACACTAGGGGAAATAAGAGTATCATTTTCAAACTCAAAATGTCACTACTCTTCATTAGATTCATGTCTCGACATCAATAACGCCACAAGATTAAAAATCAACACCATGAAAGCTAAAAAATCATCATAAACATTAGATCGCACATCAAACACATGATCATGTGATTCTAGATCAATATTGACTCCAAAATTCATGCAATTGAATTAAACATCACCACAATCAAGTATGTAAATTAATTTTGAACTTTCTATTTCATTATCAATATGGACAAGATAAGAATTAATTGGAGAAAAATCATAAGGGAGATGAGGCATAAAATATTCATCACACCATGATAACTCTTCCGATTGATTTATCTCATTAGTTATGACAATGGGAGGATAATGTATTTTTCTTTAATTTCCTCTATTTGCATGTCTCCTTTTCTTATGGAAAGGTATCTTCCCTTTATCAAAGGTTCTATCATTTGCTAAATCTCTATCTTGATTGTGTGGTTTTTCATTTAAATATTGCTTATTCGAGTATGAGGTAGACCTTTTAATTTACTCTATAAGGATTCTCCTTTAAATACCCCATAATTTTATCTAACTTCTCATCCATACTCAAAGAAGTGTTGGGAGAACATTTTTCTATTGGTGGAAGAAGCTTCACATCTCCCGCTTTTGATGGTTTAGCACTAGATGTGTTGTTTTTCTCAATGTTGATTCTCATGGTGTAAGCTTACCTTAAATTGATCTAGCCTTTATCTCTAAGATAAAACATAGCCTCATCATCAAAGGCTTCACGATATTTGATAAGACAACATGCATTTAGAGATCTTTTTTTTAGGAAATTTAATTGTGAATTTAATAAATCTAGCATTAAAATCTTGCACACATTCATTAGGATGCTTCTTGATATTGTCAAACTCACTCATGAGAAATATGGGATCAACGATTTCAAAAATTCTAACTTAAAGCTCCTCTTCATCTCACACCATCAATCTATGCTTCCTTTAGGTAAATTTTCAAACCAACTCATATTAATCTCCTCCAAAGTGTGAATAAACAACTTGATAACAACATTTTCATAGAAAATGTCATAATCATAAACCAAATTATTAAAAATTCTAATATGTTAATCACCTAAAATAGAATTTTTACCTTGAAATGTAGGCACTATCATTCTAATTTCAATATGGACTTCATTGGGATAACCATGCATTTATGAGAAATTGATTTGTCTGAATCTATTCGCTCCCAAAATAGGTGAGAAGCTATGGAATGGCCAAAGGCATTTAATTCTCTATTGTTTCCATCCATATTGTGATCTATAATAGGTTGATTTTCCTCAAGAGGATGATCAAGATATAGAGTATCAAGAACAACAACATGAGTGAAAGTATTTTTAATGACCCTCTATCAAATCACCAACATGATTACTAGCTAGATTTGGGAAGTCAATGGCAGAATTTTTTTGAATGAGGGCTAAATTTGAAACACTTCTTTTCCTTTCGAAAGAGGGGAAAACAAAAGGATATGGTATTTTCCAGAGGCGTGAGTTCCACTAGGGCTTGCATAATTTAAAGGAGATAAAACTAGGGAACTATTCTTTTCACTTGCCCTTATATAGGTTTCCAAATTCATTTCTCTTTGATTGTTGATTTTTCTAGTGGAAGTTCCTAGTATTTATTTGATGAGTCTAATTTGAAATTTGAGCGCAACCCATCCAAATTTAGAAATTTAGGACCAAAATGAGAAACAAAATACCAAGGGAAAACACATAATAATGATCTAACAAGTATTTGGGCTAATTGATCTAAGAACACAATGGAGTCAAAAATTTCATGAAGGTATACATAACAAAAACGTACATGATTTAGACCTAAAGTATTTGGGAAAATACCAACAAAATACCGTGATACCTTTGTTCAAATATCAAAATAGAATGACTATATCGACAAAGATCATGAATGACACCACACTTTTCACAAATAAGACTAAATCAAACAATACTATGCATCATTTTTTTGATGATCATGCAAATAAATTTTATTTGGTAAAAATACAACAAAATTGATCAAAGAAGTGCAAATGATTTACTAAGACCAAATTGGTGCAATCTCGACAATGTCACCAACTTTTTGGCTCCCAAGTTTTTACCAAGGTGGAAAATGGTGAATGCAGCTATAGTTGTAGTGAGGTTCTTCTTCACTTGGAATGATATATTTAAGATCGAAAAATGGAAGGTTGGTTAGCCTTCCACTTTTTAGGCTCGAGACATCTAGGGAGAGACCCTAGAGTAACCTAAATAATGTCAAATAATAGAAATTATAAAATTATAGTCCAAAAAACCCAACGAAGTAGCCTAACCACTATGAATTCCGACCCAATTTACTATCACTAACAAGATATTCATAAATCTACATAAGAATGGGCAAAGGTTACACTCAAAAGAATGATAATAACAAAGACATCCATAATCTATAAGCTAAATATTCTCAAGACCAACAAAATGTTTCAAATGAAAGCTTATAAACATGAATTTACTGATCATAATGGCTGAAATATTGAAGGCTTAACATAAATTAAATGTAAGGTTTTATTATTATTTAGGTTGTTTCCAGTAATCCATGTGGATGTGAGATATCATGTGTAAATATTAATATGAATTCCATTTTTTAATCTCTATTGTGAATCTATGATGCAATTGTCAATATTAGTATGAATTTCATTATGAGTGACTAATGTGAAACCCTAAACACTACGATTGAGACACACTAAGGGTCTAAAACGATTGTGACACTTAAAACCTTACACCATAATAGGGAAATTTTATCAAACTGAAAATTAAAATTTAATTTGAAATAATTAATGAGAACTTCAGTTTAGGATGTTACATTGGTGTTTAGGAATAGGGTGTCCCACTTGTGTTGTTTAGCATGTCCCATTCATGTTTAGAGTCACATTGGTGTTTAGGTAGTAAGGTTTCAAATTGGTGTATATGTTATTTCCTTGGAACCTATGGTGTTTGATACATCTTGTTCGACTTCCCCATATAACCTAAACACAAGTGGGACACCATAAACATAAGTGGTATACTATAAACACTATTGTGAAACCCTAAACATCACAATTGGAACACCGTAAACACCAATGTGACACCTTAAAAACTAATGTGAAACCCTAAACACTAATGGAACTCGTTGAAAACTAACCTAACACTGTAAAAATTCAAAAGGAATATATTTGAATTTTGTAAAAATCTCAAAAGAAATACATTGGGTACAATACCCGAGAACCATTATATTGGTTTACATTAATGGCTGAGATTTATTTGGATTGTAGTAAATGTAATTGAAATTTGTCTTAAATTCAATTATCGATTGATAAAGGACCGTGTTGAGGTTGGAAATTAATAAATGTATAAACGCTATAAATTCCATTTACAAGTGAGACTACAAATGTAAAGTGTTATAAGTATAACTTATCCATTACATTTTGAAAGTGATACTACACCTAAAGGTGTAATAAAATTTTTGCACCATGGGAAAGTCATTATATCAAGATTTTCCAAGTATTAAGTGAAATCCTATTTATCCTGCAAAATTTCTATAATATTCATTGTATCATCCTTAAATTTGAAAATTTGCATTATCGGGTTTATAAGTTGAGGGTTAATTTTTTTCTCTATCACCAAAGCGGTGAAACAAAACCCCTTACACCATTTCTTTAAAACTACAATTTTTATTGATGAATACCATCATATTTATGATGTTATAATGAACGGTAAATGTTAGGTTGCAGAGCTTGTTTTCATGTTAGATATGTTGTAAATTGTACACTAAACGATCGCACACTCTTTATGTATTCTTGTTGGGGTTCAAGGGTGACAACCCCCAAATTTAATTTTTAGAGTAATCGAAAATGTAATTCTTTTGACATACGGTAAAATTGGTAATGGTATTGGTATTGTAATGGTAATATCAATAGTAATGGTATTGTAAAACTGTTTAGATAGTTACTTATTGATCCGCTTTATAAATAAATGGACATACGGTAGGGAAAGAAGTTGGTGTGTGAATTCAAGGGTGAACCATTGAGAGTGGATTATACTCTTGTTGGCTCATAATAAAATATGGGCAAGTGTTTCTTGGTGTATGTAGCCCACATTGGGTGAACCACGTTAAATCATGTCTACTTATGGTGTATTTTTTTGTATTTTCTATTCATAGTTCTTATTATTACAATTTTGTGGGATTGATCCGCATATACATTTCTACTTATCTTTAATAATGGGTATCATAGCTTCTAGTTTTGATTATTGAAGTGTTGAATCATGGGAAGGGTTATTAGCTTGAGTGGGAGCTATGTAAGATGATGGTAGATCAAAGGTTGAAAATTTCAATGGGCATAACTTTGGTCTATGGAAGATGCAGATGGAATATTATCTCTATCAGAAGGATCTACATGTTCCATTGGCAAGAAAAGTTAAGAAAGCAATGGGTATATCAGATGAGGATTGGGAGTTGCTTGATAGGAAAGCACTTGGGGCCATCCGGTTATGCCTTGCATCTTTGGTCATATTCAATATATCACAGGAGAAGACCATAGAAGGTCTGATGAATGCATTAGGGAAGTTATATGAGAAACCCTCTACTTCTAATAAAATATTTTTGATGAAAAATTTATTTAATATGAAGATGTATAAAAATGGTTCATTGTTGCTAATCATTTGAATGAATTTAATACAATTGTGAGTATGTTGAACTTTGTAAAAATTGAATTTAATGATGAAGTCAAGGATCTACTTATTTTGTGCTCCTTACCAGAGAGTTGGAATAGCCTGGTGATGGTTGTGAGCAACTTTGTCTCTAACAATGCCAAGTTGAAGTTTGAGGATGTTATATAAGTGATCATATAGACACAAAATCATGCACTTGGGTACATTTCGAGGTCTTAAAATAAATCTAGCATTTGCATGATTCCTAAGCAAGAAAACTAGTAATTGATTAATATCTTTGGCCTCTTTTCTTTTCATTTGCTTTCTCTTTGGTCTTCCACACTCTACATCCGAGTCGAAGTTAACTTATTTATATTTTATGGCTTCAGACACTAGCACCCATTCAGGACAGAGCTCTCATGTGATCATGTCCCTTCGGATCACCCCCGACCCTTCCTTACCTTACTCACTCTTTTTAGATCTGTTTTATCTTTTGGGCATCCTTTTCACTTATGGGTCGGCCTTTCAGCTTGTCAATTACAAAATTCAAACAAGGGAATAATATAAATACATAGTTATCTGTTCAAAATGAGGGACCAAACACTAAACATTATTATCATCACCTAAGATTGCATTCCAAAGGCACTAAATCATTCCAAAGGAATTCATGTATCATCCATTCAAGGGACAAGGTCTCGCATACTCTACACACACAACATAGGAAGGGGATGTCTAATGAATGTGGGATAAAGGATAAAGTAGATTTAGACTTGTTAATCTTGATTAGAAGAATTAACAAGTGATTAGAAACTCATGGGAGTTGGAGATGATTTAATTAATCAACTAGGATTAATTAATAGGCTAGAATAAGATTTTTAGGCTATTTGGAGGTGATTTAGGAGGAATTTGATATGATTTGAAGCATTTGAAAGAGGGATTTAGCCAATAAAAGGGTTTATTGATTAAATACATTGTTAAAAAGGCTTAATTAACTCATAATAGTTAATTAATTGATTGAAGAGGATTATAACTAACAAAGTGTCGTTAATTGGCATCCGAATGTGATAAAGGCTAGTTAATTAATGAAGTGTTGTTAATTGACCAAAATAGAGGGAAACATTAGTTAATTAGTGGGAAATCACTAATTATAATGGAAATGATAGGAAAGAGGGATAGTTAGTACAATTTTAGCAAATAAAACTTGTGTAAGTGGATTTTAGGTGTCTACATTTCCCCTCTTTGGGGTGGTGTAAGTGACGCCACTTCAAAGATAGTAGAAAAGTATAAAAAAGTAAATTTTGAAGAAAAATTAGTAGAATGAAGGATGCCCCCTTGAGTGTCGATGGGGTGATAGAAGAGGTCGATCGACGATCGAAAATATGAAGGAAATAGATAGAAGAAACAAGTGGGGGGGAGGGATAAAAATGATCCCTATTGCCCTAGGTGTTTTGGAAGAAAAATTGATAGTGATAAGACATGATAGTGAAGAATATGGAAATAGATTTTTCATCCATCTCATTCAATAAACAACTTTGTTTCATCACTTTTCTCATATGATCTACATCATCGGCTCTTATTAAAAATATATACATACAAAAAAAGTGTAAAATAACATGAAAAGCTATAATACTAACATTTGTTCATTGCTAAAAACACTAACTCAATGCAACATACATAACATAATGCAATACGAGAAAGTAAACAAGCTAACCTGATAGGAAACAAGTACAAACACACATACTCAAACAAACAATGTTCAAGATAGTTGCACCAATGTTTTTGTTATCAAGCTTTAGTTCCCAAATGTTTGAGTTAATGAAAAGGGTTAAAAATGGTGCCCAAGAAAGGATACATGTGAGGGAATATGGAGGACACAGGGGTCCTATGAAAAAGAAATCGTGCACTATGAAACAATACCAAACAACTCATTTGTGCAAGGGAGTACAAACATAGTAAGCAAACCAACTTTGTTAATGGAGATAGATCTAGATGATTCAGAGTCATTGTGTGAGAACAAATGAGAACCAAAGAAATATGTTTTGTAGGAAAAATTTTGATGTTTGAGGATGATGTATTTGATAAAGCTTCAAGTGTGCATGCATGCTTTTACCAATTTTTGAAAAAAATGAATTTTACAATTTTTTTTGATTTTTACCATTTTTTTGGATTTTTTGAATTTTACCAATTTTTTTTTTTTTTTTTTAATATTTTACCAATTTTTTGGATTTTTTTTTGATTTTTTTGGTTTTTTTTTTTTACCAATTTTTTGAAAGAAGTTTTCCAAAGCTAAAAAGAAAAAAAAATTTTTTTAATGATAGATGGATGTACAAGGGAAGAATGCCACATATGTGCAAAAAGTGAAGATGAAAAGAAAATGCCCAAGAAAGTGATGATGAAAAGTGTTAATGGGAATGTACAAGGGAAAATCTCCACATATATACAAGAGGAAGATAAATAGATCAAGGCCAAGATAGATAGGTTCAACGTGATGATGAACAAACCAATGAAGAGCTAATAAGGAGCGAGCATGCCCCTAATGCAAGCTGGCCAAGAAACACATGATAGAAAAGAAGTAGAAGATTTTTTATTGAAAGAAGGGACAAATATTTCCCTCAAACATGGTAAAAAGGAAATCTTATACACATGGATGTTTTGAACAAAGTAAGAAGAAAAATGAATGTTATGAAAGGATATGGAAAATGTAGCTAGAAGACTCATGATGAAAAAGTGATTAGCCAAAGGCACAAATCATGAGACAAAGATAAGGACTAAAAAAATAGTTTGAACAAGGTCTAAAAACACTTGGTAACATACTAATCTTGTTTTCTCATAGAGATCTAGTGTGTGCATGTGGAAATTTATTACTTGAAGGGAATATTTAAAGAAATAAGTGAAGACAAACTAGCCAATGTGTAGGAATGATTTATTTTGATAGGTGATTTGTGAATGGAGGGTGGAAGGAGAGTCGTACATTGCTCCACTGCCATCCAGATGCATCCATAGCCCCGATGGAGATGTATTTGATTCTAGTCACAACATTTCTCTCTACTACCAAACCAGTCCAGTCCATACCCCCCGATAGAGATATTGGAAATACCCAAGAGAGAGTTATATATTGATTTTCTTTTTCTTTTTTTTTTTTTGATTGATTTTTTTGCTTTCTAAAAATTTATTTCAGCTCTCTCGATTGTTTTGATAAGGGGTTAAGAACCACAAATGGCTTGATGGAAGGATGTGGAAGTGATTGTGATGATGACATTGGCTAGTGTCAACAAATATGTCCAAAATTTCTTCACAACAATTTTATTAGATGTAGATAGTGATAGGATCTCTAAGAGGTCATCGTCATTCTTTAATTTACCAAGGTGATGAAAGACCAAGGTCAAATGGATACCATAGAGATAAATGTCAAAATGATGAGTGTGAATAGACTAACCAAAAATATCATCAAGGGATGAAAATGGTGGGTGATTTCATAGAGGAATGGAAAGAAAGGGAAGAAAGAACATCCATGTATGCAATACCTAATTGCAATGTTTGATCTTTGTACCTTTTTTTTTTTTTTTTTAATTTTTAATTTTTTTTTTTTTTTTGTATTTTTTTTTTTGATTTTTTAGATTTTGGGAAATTGGGACCAACAATGTCACTCTGCGTGATAAGATCCAACAAAAATTTTTGATTTATTTTAAGGGAGACTAGGAGTTTTTTCTTATCAAGAGTAATATTATCTCCAATCTTGATGATCGTGGTGAGATCATATTCGATAAGTGATTGTGACTTATCTTGAAACATGGATTTTTATGTGGGAGCTTGAGTTCCCTATCCATAGGTTTATGCACTTTGTGCCATACTTGATGGTTTGTGTTGGTGTGCATTATTGAATCGTGTTTGATTTTTAACTTTATGGTTGTTTGATTTGTGGGAGCTTTGGAGCTCTTTGGATTTTTTGATCTTAGCTTGATGAAGAAACTGTTTGGGTTTCATATAAGCTAATGTGTGATTTTTTTGATCTGAGAAGTGGGAGAAGAAAGTGGATGTTTAGGATTGATGATAAGAACATTAGGGATGATGGTGGGATTTACCAAATTTTTGATAGAAGGATGATATGATGGATGAAGAGGATATGGTCCAAGAATTGAAGAGGATGGGCTACTGGGAGGTGAGCCACAAATAGAAGATGAAGGGCTACTAGGATGTGGCCCCAAGATGGAAGAAAATGGGCTACCAGGAGGTGAGCCATAGATATAAGATGAAGGGACTACTAGGATGTGGCCCAAGTATAGAAAATGGGCTATAGAGTGTCCCAAGATAGAAGATGAAGGCTACTAGGAGGTGTCCCCCAAGATAGAAGATGATGGGCTACCTAGAGGTGTCCCATAAATAGAAGATGAAGGGCTACTAGGATGTGGCCCAAGAATAGAAGATAAAGGGATACTAGGATGGCCCAAGTATAGAAGATAATGGGCTACTAGGAGGTGGCCCATATAGAAGATAATGGGATACTAGGAGGTGACCCAAAATAGAAATGAAGGGCTACTAGGAGGTGGCCCACATATAGAAGAAGATGATGGGCTACCTGAGAGGTGACCCAATGAGAGATTGTGATTGAGGAATCATGATATGTAAGGAATGATTGGGTGATGAGAAGATAGGCCAAGGATCAATGACAGACCCAGGAATTTCTCCATGTAATGGGGAATGTGAAAATGGAAGAACAAGAAGAGGATCAAGTTTGATGATCTTAGGATCTTCCTCTATTTTTTGACAAAAGGAATCAACCTCTTCCCCACAATAATATGTGAACACATCGAGGTCTAAAGAGAATCCTTGCTCATAATCCTCTAGAGGAATGTTCATCATGTAGCCCCATGAATTCTCGATCGCTTCTTCATTCTGAAATAAATCGATCGGTATGGGTTGTTGGTCGATGACCATAGTAGGTTGATTGGAAGAAAGAGGTCCAACAAGTGTGGAAGATTTAGAAGATGTTTGATTGATAGAAGAAGATGACTCAAGAGATGAAGTAGATTTGGATTTAGATGTCTCATGAGTGGAAGAAGATGTGGATTTGGAATAGGTTGGTATTGGTTTTCCTAGAAGATGACATAGTGTAGGTAGAAAAGAGGATCACGTAGAAATTCAATAGATTGTGATGTAGGGGTTGACTTGGATGATTGATTAGAGGAACTTTGAGTCACATGGATCTTCAAAAGAGGAGGAAGAGGTCATTGAGGTAATTGATAAAGGGGGTCTGTGAAGAAAGGGAGGAGGAGGACTGTGACTCAAGAGTCGAATTAGATGAATGATGGGGAGAATTTTGGGCAGACACAAATCCTTAGAGGAGGAAAATGTCATTTAGGAGACTGGTTATTCCTTAGAATAAATTTGATTGGATGAGGCTCAGGAGACTAAGGGGAATCCAAATAATAGTTTGGATTAGAATAATCAAGAGATACTAAGGGGAATCAAAAGAAACATGGATAGAATCATCAGAATCATACCACCGACTATGAGATGAAGGTGGGGAAAGGGGTAACTAAACGGGTTCTCTAGCATGAAGAACCAAATGAGGTTTAGTCATGATGGGCATATTTTGATGTGAATGCCTAAACCTAGGTTCCCTATTGTGTAAGTGTGAGGAACCATGTGATAGTTTAGTCATTGTTGGCATTGTTGGGTCAAATGCCTAGACCTAGATAGTATGATTGAATCCTTCAAATGGAAGGAAGTTCCATGTCGATTCGGGAAGCATAACGAAACCAACTAGACATTTTGTAAATATGGGGATGCTCATGTGATTTTCCAAAGGGAATCTAAGGAAAAAAAACAGACATCATGATGACACAATTTTGACAAATCAACAAGGTTTGCAAAACAAGTTACAAGTGTAAATGTCAAAATGGTTGATCAAAATTTAGCAACACATAATGGTTGCAAAGGAAAATTTTCCAATGTTCAAATTGTCTCAAAATTTTCTTGATAGGAAATGTTTTTGCTAAGGTTTGAAAAATGTGTACATGTACTACAAGGACCCTAGGAAAAATCAAGCAAAGTGATGATGACTAAAATGTCACAAAGAATGTCAAATAACTAATGGAAAAGAATCCAAAGAATCAAGGCAATATGAATCAAGGATAAACAAAGAATAAAGAATGACCCCCAAATAGGGTACCATATAGCAAGAAGTATCTAGGAAAAAAAATCAAGTACAAGACTATGATCCAATCACAAGAATAACTACTCCCTATGTTCTCAAAGATAGGTTTGGTGTAAAAATAATGACAACACAATATCAACACTTAGGTCAAGTTTAGAATAAACAAGACCTAAATACTAAGAAGGTGTTGACGTGATCTCCAAACAAGGTATACTAAAACAAGTTTAGATACAAACAAAGTCCAAGTCTTTGAAAATGGAGGCTACAAATGTGAGAAACACAACACTATTTGGACACGTTAATCAAGATTTGTAGAAAAGCAAGATTTTAGTATCAAAATGATGTTACCACAATGATGCAAGCAAGTAAATGACACTTTCAAAAACTCAAGGAAATGTTGGGATCAAAACTAAGTCTAAGTATATCAAGAAGTTTTTATTTATGTGAGCAAGTGTAACAATACAACTTAGAGACTTAGATCAAGTTTCACAAAGGAAACAAGATGTAAGTATCAAAATTATATTATATAGATATGATGTGAAGCAACGTAACAACTCAAAGGAAGTCAATGATGAGACAACCTAACTACAATGATAATGAGTCTCAATATGGGTGTGAGACAAAAGGGCCTACTAGAACATGAAGATGTACCATTCACACTTTCAACACTCACATTCGACATTGCAACCTAGTCATGTGAGTAGAATACAAAAGTGGTGGACATGATTATTTCTAGTGGTATCACCATGTATGTATTTTTTTTTTCCCAAAATGGGAAACAAGAAAACAAAGGAGTAGACCAAGTGGTGATGAAAAATACTTAGCCTAACTTTGGCAGAGTTTCACCTTGTCTTAGGACAAGGTAGAAACTAAGAAAAGTAATGCCTTGTAAGTTTTGTGATGAATAACATGTGGCTTCAAACTTCAATGGACTCTCCCCTTGTTTGAATAACAAGGTTTTGACTCTAAAAAAGTTTTTTGCTTTGTGAGAGCTCTTTAGAACATGATGGATAAAGTCAAGTTGGCCCCAATGCCAAATGGTTCACCTAGGATTTTGTTCACAAACTCACCAATTATTTCCTAAAGGAGGTACATATTTCTAGAATTTCTTCTAGATAATAGACCATTACCCCACAATCAAATTAATGAATGGGGCCCCATATGGGAAACATGAAGCTTTTCTCACAAAGGTTTTTTCAACTAGTCAAGTGGGTAGTGGGGCACTTCCCATTTCATCCACCATTTCTCTCAAGGTGTGGACTACTTTGGGGTTCTGGGTAATCCTCATAATGAGTTTTATGGCTTATGCCAAGATACTTCCCCCAGTTTAAAGGATGAGCCGTAGCTCTTAACCAAAACCTACAAATATAATGTGTTGAATAAAGTGGTGTATTTTTTTATCTTTGATCTTAATGAGGTTTAGTACACCATTGACAACCTACAACACACGTGTAGTTAGAGTTTGTTTAGATCCCAAGTCTTTGACAAGTGAATTAGGTCCTACACACAAAATATTTAGTAGTTTCCAATAGAAAGTGAATCAAAGTTGCTTTTGATTCTCAAGATCATCCAAGGACACAAGAGAAGAGCATACACAATAATTTGATTCAACTAGATAAATGCAAAGGAAAATTTAAATCAAATGAAATTTAAACAAATGCTTGATAAATTGTTCATTCCCTTAAGCAAAAATGAAAGATTAAGTTTCCAAATTAACCAAATGTTAGAAAAATGAAAACTAAAGTTTCTTTTGATTCTCAAGATCACCCTAAGGTGCAAGAGAAGAGCATACACAAACTTTAGTCTAACTTAAGTAAAGCATGGAAACATGATTCTCATTAAAGCTTTAAAAACATGTTAAAATTTGATTAAAAATAAAAAACTTTAAGAAAATAGTTAGGAAAACCTTGTAAAACAAAAATAAAAAAAATTAGAAATAGAAACCTCAAAGTTGTTTTAGATCCAAAATCAAACAAAAGCAAAGCAAGCATACACAATAAGCTTTAAGTCTAAAATAAAGAAAAAAAAGACAAGGATAAGCTCAAGCACAAGACATGTTAGAAAATGACAAGTTTTAATATAATAAAAAAATAATTTTATAAAAAAAAAAACTAAATTTAAATGTTTCCATTGCATAGTTTAGAGAGAGAGCAAAAAAAAAGAAATAAGTAAAGCAAAAAAATATAGTGCAATATGCATATAGTGCGTTGAGCATACAATACATTTTTAAGCAAATCAAAAGCCAAAATAGTTAAAGCAATGTAAGCTAGGATGTAGTAAGCTAGCAGTAAGTTTAGTTTAAAGCATCAAAGCTTTTGCATTTTTTCTCACATGCTTGCAAGCTTCAAAGTAGCACAAGGGTTTTTCTCGCATTTGCTAGTGCTAAAACACTGTGTAACATCAAAAACATGGGATTTGACAAAAAAAATGTCAAAAAATCTCAAATTTTTTTTCAATTTGATCCAAATTTGGCAGCACCTCACCTCCTTTATTCCTGTAAAAGAGCAAAAAACAAGGAAAACTCAACTAATCTAGTTAAGAAACACCATATTTATCTAAAATATGCTAAAATGAGGGTTAGTAACCAAAAATTTGAAACTAATCTAAAAATCTTGAAAATAAATGCAAAGGACAATGGAGTAAGTCCCACTGGGCGTGCCAAATGTGTTCATATTAAATTTACTATGCTAATTGAAAGAAACTAACACCTAGTAGTTTCAAAAAAAAAGCTAAATCTAACATTAACATTATGATTAGAGCTTAAAGGAAACTAGCTATTTTGCATAAACATGAATTAAATCACCTAATGCTAACCATTCCTACTCTTATATGTATGATTACTCTAAAACATGAGCCTCTTTAGATCATGAGTAATCAAATTATGTGTTTGATCTCCAAAGAGAGGGAAGGATCTCACCAAGAAATGGCTACAAGGCCATGCTTAGATCTTCCTTTCTACTCAACAATGGTAGAATGGATGCAAAGATGAAGTAGCTATTCCAAAATAATGGAGAAGGCTCTTATCATAAGTTTATATAAATCACTAGCAAAAGTATGGTGTAAGGTGTGAAAGGAAGGAGCTTGGTCCTTTATATAGCTTTCCATTTGGGAGAAGCTTGAATCCCAATGAATGTGGGATAAAGGATAAAGTAGATTTAGACTTGTTAAGCTTGATTAGAAGAATTAACAAGTGATTAACAACTCATGGGAGTTGGAGATGATTTAATTAATCAACTAGGATTAATTAATAGGCTAGAATAAGCTTTTTAGGCTATTTGGAGGTGATTTAGGAGGAATTTGATATGATTTGAAGCATTTGAAAGAGGGATTTAGCCAATAAAAGGGTTTATTGATTAAATACATTGTTAAAAAGGCTTAATTAACTCATAATAGTTAATTAATTGATTGGCATTGAAGAGGATTATAACTAACAAATTTCCTTGCTTTGTTGGCATATGTGTCCAACATTATTCCTGAATTTTAGAATTTCCAACGAGCATTTATCAAACTCTTAATTTGTTCAACACTTTACCCTATCCAGATCACTCCTAGATTGCATAGATATCATCTAAGTCTTCTTATCTCCCCCGTTTACTTAGGGTTTTATACTTTAAATGCTTATTTGTTTGTGTCTTATTGTATATTAGTAATTACACTTCATTTATTACAGTAGTTACTCTGTAATTAGATTTATTTCCATTTTTATTAAATCATTTGGTGAAGCCATCCACTCGATTCCTTCCTTATTATGCCACCCACCCGTAGTGGTTGATTTGGGTCTTTTGAGCACACTGAGCTTCCTCCATCTACCTATAGGGTTTCTAAACCAATGGATGGATCTAGTAATCATTTTTATAACTCATAGAATGTTCCTCTTAAAAACATTGAAACCTCTGATAGTGAACAATAATACAATGAGGAAACTATCGTTGGTCAAGAACAACTTGACAAGGTTATTACTTTCCATGAAGAATTACATACCAACCCACTCCATATTTTGCATGTTCTCAATGCTTTACTTGTTGCTAAACACTCTCAAGATACTACCTTTATGCCTCTTGCAGGTTTCTTCTTGGCTGTCATGGCCTCCACCCAACCCCTTCACATTCATATTTCCATTGCTACAACTACCGCTCCCCTCATTCATCCCAATACTTATAATACACAACTTGGTTCTTCTTCCCAAAATCATGACATAAATTCATTATACCAGGATGAAAACTCAAATCCATCAACAAAAGTGAGCTACTTCACGTTCCTCTCCATCCCTTGATTCCTCATTACTTTTTCATACTCCTTTTACACCCATCATTTTAGCTTATCCACTCCCTCCCAACTTCATTACACTTAAGCTTCCCACCTTTAATGGCCATGGTGACCCTTAAGAGAATCTTTGATCTTTCCATGTGGCATGTCTTGATTATGTGGATGATCATACATTACTAGCTAAGTTATTTCCTAGAAGTTTACAAAATTATGCCATGTGTTGGTTCTATGATCTAATTGTTCATTCGGTAACTTATTTCACACACGTAGCCGAGTATTTCCTTGTACATTTCTCTATCAATATAAGTACCAAAATATCCTATGCTCAACTTGCTCAAATCAAAGAGGGATCTAATGAGCATCTAGTTGACTATGTTTTGTGTTACAAGAACAACCTAACTAAGATGACTAATGTACTATTCGATTATGAATTGAAAGATCTTTGTGTTAAAAGTCTCTTACCTCCACTTCAAGAGAGTGTCATCTTTGAGACCTCTCCCTCATTTGAACAATTATGTCATACACTCAAAATGTAAGAAAGAAAACTCTTATCTATGGAAAATTGAAATACTATGACAATGCTTCATCTTCATCCTCTGATTGGTTTCAAGGTAAATCTACTTTCAAGCCATCTTTTAAGCCCATGAAGCAAAGGCACATGTTAATGTTGTTTCCACACCAGATAAGATTCAATTACAACCTCCTAAGTGTAATTTTATTGAGCTACCATATGCACATTGGTTTCTATTACCAAAAATTATCGAAAGCAATCTTAGCACTCTTCCTCCACCACTCAATCTTGATCCTTCTCGCCCTTGTGGCTGAAATTATGATGAAAATGCTAGATGTGACTATCACCAATGTGTTGGGCACTCCACTGATCATTTTTTCAAGCTTAAACATCTTATTCAAGATCTTATTGACAACAATGCAATCGATCTCCTTGAGCCATCTGCCTCTAAATAGGTCAATGGTAACAAAAAGCTAAAAATATTTAACCACCCTTTTTCCAAGCATGACAAACAAGCTACTAAATATTTTGCTAATTATACATATCATGTTGTGACTCCCCATTCATTTGGGCCTCTTAATTTTCTTGTTTCTGTTGATGCTCACCATAAGTAATTACATTCTCGAATCACGATTATCATGTTACATTTACCTTTATTTCCTTGCATATCAATGCTTTTATTAGTTCCTATATCATCAATAATACTATGATTTATCCATCGGATCCTACCAATGTGTGCTCTACCACACTCCTAGCTATCAAATGTACACTGGATAATATCTCATTTCTAGTTCCTAATTCTTTTGGTTTCATCAGGCTTCCCGTTATAGTTGGGCCCCTTACCATGCTCAAGTCATTTGTTGTGGCACCTTTAATTAAAGGTGTGACATGCTCTTAGGTCTATCTTGGGTCCATGTCACCCAAGCCATTCCTTCCATGAATCATTTTTGCCTCAAGTTCATACACAATAAACAAGTTTTCACTCTTAAAGGCATTCCACCATGTACACCATTTCCTCTACCTACTCTTGATGACATCTATACGCCATTTTCAAAATTTATGCTTCCTATTCCTATCAAGTCTAAAACACCCTATGCACCTAGCTCTCATATTCACACATGACCTGCTTCATGACCTTATCGTCCTCATCGGTACACTATCCCACCCCTGGCCTAAGACCCCTACCTGAGCATCCCCATCATATATGTTTTCACCTTCTCCTTCACCACATAGGTCTCCTTCACATAGGTTTTCACCACCTCCTTCACCACATAGGTCTCCTTCACATGCACATCTTTCCTCTCATACACCACCGATATTAGAGCATTATCACACACCTCTATCTCCTCAAATATCGAGTAGAGGTCCTGCCTCCCTTTATTATCATTGGACAACCTTCTATCCCTCACACACTTGGGGGCATAACACTTTCTCCCCTCCTAATATCATCAATTGTCTATCATCTCCAACTACACCTTACGCTCTGTCTTTTGTGTCTAAATATTTCTCAATACTCCTATGCCTTTGATACACACATTTTATCATCATTACCCTATGACGTGCTCTAGTTTCATGGTTCATACTCGAATACTAAGGGTCTCGATCTGAAATGAACCTATCATCAGTCACACTTCATGCTCTATGCTTCATGATCTATCTTTCTATCATCTATTCTCACAAATATCAATTTCAAAGTGATGTGCTCTTATTAAATGGTTCATTATTGACCGTTGAGGGGATTTTATAAATGAACCTCATCTCATACACATATTATAGGGGTAACGTTGCTCCTACCATCTTCACACATTGCATATCATTCCATCACACTCATATATTTCATTTTCATATCTTGGTTGCATTTACTCTTGCTAAGCTTATTTTATTTACATGTTACAATTTTTTTCCCATGCTAGACGGATTCTTAGTATGTCATTATATTTCTATATACATATGCGTTCACTTGGTATTTTGAGGTGAATGCAAATCTCTTACAAATCCTTACATGATGCATGCTTCTTGGCATATTGCCTTTTACCAGTCCACCAAGGATCTTAGGGAATCTACTTTTAGTACTCTCACACATTACAGGGTTTATCACTTCATCATTTACTACTTCTTACTAGCACTTTATTTTTCACTGATATATACATGTTATGACATACTCCTTATCTTTCTAACATGTTAACGGGTGCTTCATGTGTAACATTTGCCTTACAGGACTATATCCAACCATGGTTATATGATACACTTTGCTTGTTATTGTTTTCCATGGCATTCTATTGTTTGTGGTTATGCCCTCTATCTTGTTTGATCATTGTATGCTTTTAGATGCTTCGACATTGATTGTCTTGTGACATTGTGAGCGATGCTCCATGTTTTAAACCCAATTTTCATGGTCTATATTATTTACGCACTTACTGGATTTTGTCTTCTTTTTCATGTTAGTTTTACTACTAACACATGTTACTAGCCCACTTTGTTTGCATGTGCCTTGGTTTCTACCATGCACATCCCCTACCCATTGCAGGTATCCACTTCAAATCAACATCAGGTCCTCTCCTTTGGGCCGCATTCTCCTACTATCATCGCATACAACCCAAGTGAGGGAGGAATTACATTGGGTGAGAAAATCACCCCTACAACAACTTAGAGCTACGAGTTGATTAACACAATACAAAAACAACATTGGAAGACAATCACATAACGGCCCAAAATATGACTTGGGTCCAAAACACAGAGTAGACACCGACACCTAGTATCAAATAGTAGCACCTACGATCCTATGTGTCCCTTGAGAACTAATATCTCGGTGCACAAACAGTCACTTTATCATATCAACACAGTCTACATGAAGTCGTCGGAGCAATTCTATATGCATACAATGGCCTCCAACTACAGAATGCATTCCATCTCCTTCAATCGAAAAATAAGTATAACTCGAGAACTAAATTGGAACAAATCGGGACATTTGGAGCTAAATCAGGATGTACCATCTGCAATGGTGCTTATTGGGTAGAGTCGTGGAAGGAGAGTAAAATTAGAGCTCTCTCCACAACACTTGCTCATTGGCATGAGATCTCCCAAAAACTCACTCTTGGCATGAGATCTCCCGAAAACCTCACCTTCAACATTCAAATCATAAATATCCAAGTAACAAGACAAATTTCTACCTTTTACTCTTTTACATATCAGGTGCACACTTTCCTTTTTACATACTTATACATGCTTTACTTAGATTTTTCATATACATGACTTTGACAACTCTTTCAATCTTCTTTTATAGTTTCATCCTTATTACACAACAAGGAGAAACTTACTTCACTAAACATAGGTTCTAGAGTACACTTTTATACATACGCTTCACCCCTAGGGTCACTTTCCTTTCCTAGTTTCCATGCTTCACTTGTCCACTTGGCACACTATTCGCCACACTCTCTATAAGATTACAAGGTACACATATTCTAACTACTTTATGTTATCGAGTATTCACTCAAAAACATAAATTGGGGAAAATGTAGACACAAAATCACGCACTTGGGTACATTTCTAGATCCTAAAAGCATACTAGCATTTACATGATTCCTAAGCAAGAAAACTAGTAATTGACAACTATCTTTGGCCTCTTGTATTTGTCTTTTACTTTCTATTTGGTATTCCAAACCCTACACCCAATCGAAACTTAACATATTTAACTTATATGGCTTTAGACACTAGCGCCCAGCCTAGGAAAGCGGTGCACATGCACTCATGTCCCTTATGGGAACCCCTAAAACTTCCTTACCTTAATCACTCTTTTTGGGTCTCTTTTATCTTTTGGGAATCTTTTTCAATTATGGTTTTGGCCTTCTAGTTGTCCATTATGAAATTCAAACATGAGAATCATATAAATACATAGTTATGTGGTCAAAATGAACGACCAACCACTAAACATTACTATCATCACCTAAGCTTTCATTCCAAAGGCATTAAAGCTTTCCAAAGGCATTCATCTAACATCCATTCAAGGGACAAGGGATGCATACATAGCATACATAGCATAGGAAGGGGAATTATATTCTATTTCATCCACACATACTATTACATTGCTACATTCTAGCCACAACTCACTCTCATTTGTGCAACTTACACAAGGGCATCTTAAGGCATCATTTCTACACAAACACACAAGAAGTACATGGATTTACGAGACATAGTGCAATGCTCGGTCGTAAGTTCACTCTTTCAAGTGATTATTAGGGTTAGTGTGAATCCCCATTCTACATCTTCCTTTTTAGGTTTGATGTACTTTGTGGGTATGTGCAGATGAATATCTTTCTTGCAAGTTATAGGTAACATTGACGATTAAGGAGAAAATATTAGGTGATCAATAGGGAACAAGTTTGAAGCCCTTGCGACACAACATGAATTATATCTTAAGCATTTACATAGTCACATATGCCCATATCCAGTCTCTAGTTCTTAGGTTCCCTTTCCCTATTGTAGGCACACGTGTCTCGATATTATTCCTAAGTTGTAAAATTTCTAGAGAGAATTTACGAATCTCCTCTCAATCTGTTCAACACTTTACCTTGTCTAAATCACTCCTAGATTACATGGATATCAGATAAGTCTTCTTATCTCCCCCTTTGTTTAAGGTTTTATACTTTACATGTTTATTTTCTTGCATCTTACTGTGTATTAGTAATTACACATCATTTAATAAAATAGTTACTCTGTAATTATATTTAATTAATTTTTTATTAAATCATATCCTTAGTGAGGTTTTGCAATGGAAAAGCTCGGGGAGACTTCTAATTTTGGGAATTATATGGTAGTGGATATTAGAGGGAGAGAGAAGACTAGAGGGAAAGGAAGTCATGGAAAATCAAGTGATCGGGGATATCAAAATCAAAGAGCAAGATGATATGTTGGCACTTTGTGGAAAGGCTAGGCATGCGATGAAGGATTGGTGGGATCTTAAGGATAAGAAGAAAAAATAGGAAGACACGAAGGAGGTGAATGTGACAAAGAGGTAATGTTTGTAAGGATGCATTAATTCTCCCCTTGGATAATATTATCATGTCTTGGGTTTTAGTTTCAAGGGCCTCTTTCCATGCTACACCACATAGACATTATTTTACTGATTATGTTCAAGGGGATTTTGGACATCAATGATGAGTCTTGCAACATAGTAGGAAAAGAAATTGTTCAAGTCAAGATGCAGAATGGGAACACTTGGCCAAAGAAGTATGTTAGATATGATCATAAGTTAAGAAAAAATTGATACTCATAGGGCAACTAGGGAGTGAAAGTTGTATGGTGAGTTTTACAATAGACTCCTGGAAGGTCACCAAGGGTTATCTTGTAGTAGTAAGAGGTAAGAAGGTTGGTACCTTGTATTTAACTAGTAGTACTAATCACTATTATTTAATTCTCGCAACCCATAGAGAGATAGGGGTCCAAAGTGGGTAAACCTATCTCTCTATAGGAACCTATAGAGATATTGGAGAGCATATGTAACTTTTTTACACTATAGGCTTGGTCACATGAGCCAAAAGGGAATGCATATTTTGAAGGATAAATTACTTGGATGGAAAGAGATTGATTTAGATTTATGTGAAGATTGTGTGTATAAAAATAGAAAATGGTAAAGTTCCTCAAGGTTGGACCTATAAGGAAGGAAAATAAGTTTGGGATGGTTCATTCAAATGTATGGAGGCTAGATCAGGTATCTTTTATTGGTGGTTCATATTATTATGTAACTTTTATTGATGGTGCAACTAGGAAAATTTGGGTGTATTGCGAGAATGATAAAATATGATGTGTTAGGTACTTTTAAAAGATAGAAATCCTTGGATGAGAATGAAACATGTCTAGAGTTAAAATTTCTAAGGTCGATAATGGAGGAGAGTATTACAACAAAGAATTTATTGATTATTGTTCTTGGAATAGAATCTACAGACGAGAGGATAGTTCCTGGAACTCCACAACAAAGTAGAGTGTTATAAATAATGAACAATACTATCATGGAGTGTGCTAGGGAATGAGGTTGCATGCAGGGCTGCCCCTTCAATTTTGGGTGCAAGGAGTGAGCAAAAATGTATATTTGATTAATATATGACCTTAAAATGCATTGGATGAAGGCATACTTAAGGAAAATTAGTCTAGTAAGAAGTTTGATTATTCCTTTCTTAGATTATTTGGATGTGAAGCATTTGTTTATATTGATAAAGATGATAGGACTAAGTTAGAGGCTAAATCTAAAAAATACACCATTTTTGGTTATTGTGTGGATGACTTTGGTTTCCAGATTTGGATCCTTAAGGACAAGAAAATATTTTGGTCTCTAGATGTGGTCTTTAATTAAAAAGTTGTGTATAAACTAAAATTGCATGATCAAAGATAGGAATTTAGAAAAGAATACATATTGTTAGAGGAAGTTACAGAGAAACCAATTCCGGTGACAACTTGTTTAGGAACCTATTCCACAAGAACCCCAAATTCTTGTGGTGAAGAGGTCCTTCTAGGGTAAGAGGGGGACTGAACTTTTTTCTCCATCTCTTAATTATCTATTACTCATCAAAAATGGATAGTAATAGTGATTTGAGGAAGCAATAAAGGTATATTTTAGGAAGAAGTGGGAGCAAGCCATGGATGAGGAGCATTAGTTTCTCATGGAAAATCGACTTGGGATTTAGTAGACCTACACGGAGGTAAGAGAGCATTGTAGAAAAAATTGATGTATATATTCAAAGAGGAGGATGAAGGTACAAAAATATACAAGGACCAATTGGCTGTAAAGGGGTTTGCATAGAAGAATGGTATTGATTTTGATGATATTTTCTTTAGTAATGAAGATGAATTCTATCGGAATTTTCTTGGGATAGTGGCGATGGAATACTTGCACTTAGAGCAACTAGATGTGAAGACTGTGTTCCTTCATGGTGATTTGGAGGAATGCTTATACATGGAACAACCACATGGATATGAGGTCACGAGGTAGGAGAACATGGTGTGGCGAATAAGAGCTTGTATGGCATAAAAGAAGCTCCACGATAGTGGTACAATAACTTTGATAGTGTTATGATGGATCGAGGATACTCCGGTGTCATTCGGATCATTTCATATATATCTAGAATTTTTATGATGAAAGCTACATTATCTTGTGTTTGTATATGGATGACATGTTGGTAGCAAGAAAAAACATACATGAAATAAAGGAACTCAAGGAACAACTTAGTGATTATTTTGATATGAAGTATTTGGGGGTAGAAGAACAAATCCTTGGTATGAGAATATATTGGGATATCAAGGAAATGTTAAATTTCTAAGTTTCCCTTGCCAAGAGGACTTTTGAAATTTTTCATGCAAATTTTTTCCTCATAACAAGTTTTATTTTTCCTAAAAAATTGTCAAAAATTGCTAAAGTGTTGAATTTTCATCGGATTTTAGATTTCGGAAGTCAACATGTAGTTTGCATGCAAACTGCACGTTGAGTTTCGAAACTTGAAACCTACCCATATAGTAAACATATAGAAATTGGAATTGAACTCAAACCGCATGTTGAGTTCTGAAATTTGATTCCCCACTTGCATTTCAGAACTCGAAACTTGAAGTGTAGTTTGCATGCAAAAACACACTGGACTTCGACTTCGACCCCTAACCATTTCAAATACATTTTGGAATTCGTAACCCGAAGTGTATTTTGCATGCAAAGCCGCACACTGACTTCTGACTTCCAAAACCCAACAATAGGTCATCATTTATTGCCAACCACCCGCATGTACCAACTCCATAGTAATTAATTTTTACTTTTCTATTTAAGGAATATTTTACTTGTCATTTTCACATAATAATTTTGTACATTGACACATTGACGCTCTCTCGAACTCGACCATACTTCTTATGTGGATTTTTAGCATTTTTCTTTATTTTCTTATCTGGTATTTAGGTAAGTTTGCAATTTATCTTTTACAAGTTCTTTTGGTTTCATTTTTAGGGTTTTTCTTGTCAATTTTCATTTGGCTTCATGGGTGCCCTTCACATTTTCTCTTTTGTGTAATTTTTGGGGTTTTATCTTTGATTCATAGACTTGATTGTTCTATGTCTCTCTCACTTTCATGGGTTCTATTATTTATAAATCTTACGCTTGAAAACTTCATTTTTTGGAAAGGTGAAGGAGAAATTGGTGCAAAGGAACCATTTTAGATATTCAAGGCTAAAAACTAGAGCTAAAATTCTGTTGTCGAAAAGTGGAGATTCATAAGCACCGTGCAGTTTAGAACCCTGGGTTGGAAGATCAGTATCGCTTTCCAATTAGAGGTTCACGGAAAAAGTGCAATGTCGAAAGTTAGTGACATAAGTGCAAGGATATAAAGAATATTCTAACCTCTGCCAACGGAACTTCAAATTGGAAATGCATGTAGGAAGTGTAGTTCGGAAGTGCATGGTTGCGTTGCAGAGGTGAACTTCCATTCTTAACTTCCGATTTTCATTCTAGAGGAGTTTTTCAGAGTTTTCTCCAAGGGAAATTTTTTGTATCATCTTCAAAGGGCAAGGAGAAGATTAAATACAAATTTCAAGTGGTATCCCCCCCTTCAAGCATCACATCGGATATGGAGGATATTGGAGATACAATTCTTGGGCATATTGACCTACTTAAATTTTGGGAAAGGCTTAGATCTCCAAGCAAAAAGGCATAGATGCAAGGTATTTTTGATAGTGGACTTACCTTGGTTGTTGCTTTCCCCCCATTAATGAAATTTTTGGAATTTGTGCTTGCTATTGCCACACGCTATGATAAATAATCCCAAACAGTAAGGGATGATGATGAGATACTCGTGATCAAATTGGGTAATGAATATTTTGAAGATTTGTTGAAACTTCCCAATGTCAAGGAATATGCCAAAATTTTCCCAAAATATTCTCTTGATCACTTGGAATCAGATACTAATACCTACATTAGGGTCCTTAACAAAAGCTACCTGGAAAAATATATGCCTTCATTATCTAGGGTCCCTAAGACTATTCCACGATCATATTTTATTCAGGAAGTAAATGACATCATCACCTTGCTAAGCAGAGTTACAGGGCTCCCTTATTCTAAGGATTTTCAAGAGTGGATGTATTTATACATTGCTACTTATCTGAAAGAATGGTGATATTATCCAATAGGAAGAACATATCAACATTATCATTGATTTCCAACTATTGAATGTCCTAACTTTTGGAAATTTCTTCATGACCTCCTATCTTGTGTATGTGGTTGCAGGGATGAGGAATTACCAGGTTTGTCACCAGTGGGACTAAGGAATTCAGCTCAAATTTATGACTTCTACCCTCAGCTTACAGTGAAGAAACAGGTGAAGCATTTCAGAAGAGTCAATGATGCCTTCTTTGCTATTATTTTATATTTTTTTGACACAAAGCTTTACTGATCGAATAATTTTGGACAATGCCTAGTGAGTGGTCATGGAATGGGGAGGCATATACTTGTAATTCCCAACATTCACGTATCTTAGGGTGGTGGGATTCTCAGGTGCTCCCTACAAGTTACCAAGGTGCCCCATAGATAAATGGGTCTTGATGGAGTTAGTTTGGCAACTGTTACATTTTCATAAGATCCAACATGATAGACACATGATCGAGACTCAATTTCCCATATTTTTGGGAAGGTATACTTGTTCTTCCACATACAAGGAAAATAATGTTGAAGGGGAAATGCAGTAGATGACCTTGAATACCTCTCACCCATGTGTCAGTTTTGATTATTGGGACAAACTCGGCGGACACGGGCCGACTGGTGCTCACATACCGCAATTGGAAGATTTTGGATCAATTGTAGAGATGAGACTATGATATGGGAAAGGGAATTCGAGAGGTAAAATCTCTAATAGATGGACCAAGTATGGAATTGTAGATGTCTAGGAAGGTCTTGATGATGATGGACAGGTTTGGATCCCATCTATGATTAGAACAACGTGAAAAATCAACCGTTAGCATGGGTCGATTGGCCACTTAATGAATGTAGCAATTCGAAAGAGAGAGAGGGTCATATTCTCAACCAGACCTACCAATGGCTGATATCATTGGGGTACATGCAAAAAGCGTCAAATCAACTTCCTATTGACATATTTCTTGAGTACAACCACTAGTGGGACATTCGACCCCTTCAAAAGGAAGAAGATATACTTCCAAATCCACTAAGACCTCAAAAAATCATTCTTATATGGAGAGGGTGGGATCTTCCTCCGGGGTTCCCTCAACAAAAGCTACCCCTTCAAAAGTGTCATCACGAGAGGTTATTGATATCAGTGCCTCACCAACTCATACAACTCAAATGTTGCAGTCACCATCTTCTCCACCTCTTCCCTCTTCACCATTCTCAGTTCCTCCTTCCCCTCCACCTCTCACTCTCCCTTTGGCCACATATTCCATTTATTCTATTCCCATTTCTCCTACACTTCTCACCTCATCCCCTTCCATGGCACAAGTTTTTCCTCTCTTCCTTCTCTTTCATCTAGAGATGTTATGGCTTTAGGATCTCCTTTTGGGACTCCTCTTCCTCAACAAATTCCCCCCGTTTCCACCCCCATCTCATCAATTCCTATGGCCATCCTTTCCACTCCACCTTCACTTGTCACCACATCATTTTCATGCTTGGTGCCAACAACACGTGCCCTAGTAACACCTACCCAACCTACTACTATGATGAATGTGCCTATGTCATCAACTAAATAGTTAGCTTCTTCTTTTATCCATACATGGTTTAACGTGAAGACCCCAAAGAAAAAGAAGAAGGTTCCAATTGTAGAGGTTGTTGACCTGAATATCCTAGATCTAACTCCCGAGAGACAACCAAAGATGCCACGGATCATTTATAAACTTTTAGTCGATCAAAGCGAGGAGAAATTTTTTGAAGTAACAACTTCGGTTGTTGGTAAAACAAAGGAAAATATCACCACAACCGATTATTAGGTCTCAAGGTTTTCTCTTGGAAAGGCTACTCATGAGGAAGCCAAACGGGATGTCCATGTTTCCCTTGGTAATCTTCTAGGTAAATTTGACAAGGACAAGGTGACGAAGGATGAAATCAAAAGCAAGGTTGACTAGTTGGCCAACCTTCCGAATAAGATCACGTAGGCCATTCATATGACTATCTTTGTTATGCCAATAAACTTTGATGACATCTCCTTCTCCATGGTCGAGAAAATAGGACAAAAGGTCGGGCGGTGGGGGCATGGATCAAAATCTTAATTCGGGAAGGAGAGTAGGTAATCAAGGATGTTGTTGACATTTATAATGAATTGCACTCTAAAAAAACATTTTCACCAAGATGGATGGAATTCTCACGGAAGAAAGCAACAGTTTAGAGCTCACTCTCTGTCCTGTAATTTTTTAAGGGGAAAAAATCACTATCAAACAAGAAGACCATACCACAGTGTTGAAACTTTTCAAAGTCAAACCTACCCAAGACACCCCAGTCGGTATGTCCCAATCACCAGTCTTATCTTATCGGTCAAATGATCTCCATTTGGTTGTCATTAGTCCCCCTAGGTGATTTAGGATCTTCTGGAACATTCAAGCAGTTTTAGGAAGGGCTACCATCAGCCTTCCTAGGACTAGTGCACCACCCCCGAGTGGATCATAAGAGAAAAACTCATCATGGAGGAGTATTCAAGTGCTAGGAACATTAGGGAAATGATTTTGGAAGATTCGGGGAAATTCGGAGGTTGTGGAACAAACTCACCGAGAATCGGGTTTTCGGGCTTGAAGGAGCATGCACCAAAAAAGAGGTCCTAAGCTTTAAAGAAATATTATGAGGGCCCCATGAGGAATTTTAAGCAAAAAAGTACCTATGGAAATAATTTTCCATGACCTACATGGAGGAAAATACTAGACATCTTGAAACAACATAAACTTTCCGAGGCAACTCATTCCTTTTGGTGCACAACTAGAAATCCCAAACAATAAGGAGCCATTTGGAGGTGTTATATTAAAAATTGGATCTTGGTACTATAAAAATTTGATTTATTAGTTTGTTTTTAGGTGGAATCATATAAAATTTCAACCCAAAATTCATCCGGGAGCCCAAGATATCATCTCGCAAGTTGGTCCCAAGTTGCGATTTCTCATACCATGTCCCTTAAGTACATTTTGCAAAGGGACATAGGGGAAAAAATGCACCCAACCCTTTTTAGCCTCCAGTCACCAATATGTCCAAGAAATTACCCATTAGCCCTCATTGAATAGTTTTACTTGTGCACCTACCTAGCCATGCATGCCTATCACATGTCCTCATCAGAATGAAGGGTAATTTCATGTACCCGTTGTCCCTTTTTCAAAGGGAAAAAAGGGACAAAAAAATGCACCTTGGCCCTTCCCCCTTATTTCCATGTGGTTTTTCATATGACCCAGTCTCATCCCCTATGAGGAGAAGGCAGTCAAAATAGCTACTTGATCTTCGTTGGACGATTGCGGGAGCTCCGTAAGGAGTTAGGAGGTCGTTGAAAAGCCAAGAAGATCCTCTACATGATGGAACATTCATATTTTTCAGAAAACTCTACGTGCTTCCTAGGTAAGTTCATTTTGAGCGGGCACACTTGGTGATTCCAAGGAAGGATGTCATTTTGGAAGATTTTTAAGAAGAATCAGAAGATTAGACCCATTGCTACCATTTTACCATGATCGGATGAAGAGAAAATAATTCAAAAAAATGGATTTTGAAGGCTTCAGGATTGTTCTTTGCCAGAATGACTTCGTAACCCATGAAGTGAAAAATATTCGTAACTTGAAGAAAAGTTCATGGATCGACATGGGATTTCTTGCGATCATCCGCATTTTCAGAGGGCATGAGGATCCAAGTTCAATATTTTGCAAACATGCCTCAATTTTTTTGTATTGAAGAAACCCTAGTTTCTCATGGCAAAAAAAATGGAATTTAAAATCTCTCAAACCGTGAGCGAGTGCGGTTGAGATTTCGAGAGGGTATTGTTGGGGAAAATCCATATCATAAACATTCATCGTATCGTAATCCAAGTACCAAAAACCCACTTACTAAAAATAGTAATATTTCCTACACAAGTGGTTGTTATTTTGGGTAAGTCATCATCAAAAGAAGCGTGAAGGAAACGATGTGCACCAAGGAAGAAAACAATGTCTGATCAATCAGTTGGTCTGGAAATAAGTGAAATTCACCACTTACTAAAAATAGTAAGTCCCCTATATAGGTGTCTACCATTTTTAGTAATTCACCTCAAAGGAGCAACCTAGGAGAAGACCATGTACACAAGGAAAGTAAAATAGGTAAAACTCATCAGTGTAGTCATCTCAGCCTTGTTGTCATGTAAATGTGCAACGAGTAAATTGGAAGTTTCCAAGCATGACAACTATACCCCTATGCCAAATTTTTCATGTTTTATCATTCCTAAGAAACCTCGGCTCTGTCCAGTCAGTCCAAATGATTTCCCAACCAATGTCATAATATTATCCTAGGTGATTTAGGAAAATTTCACTCATTCCCCCTAGGTGATTTTAGGAGTTCATTAAAAATGCAAATGTTGGGCAGTCACGGGAAGGGCTATCGCTGGCCTTCCCGAGACAGGATCACCTCCTTGGAATAGAATGGAAGGGAAAAATTCATCATGGAGATGAATGGAATACCTTATGTCATCAAAGAAATGATTTTGGAAGGTTTAGAGAAGTTTTTTAAGACTTGGAGCAGTCTGAGTGAAAAACAAGGTTCACAAGCCTAGACAGTACACAGGCCTAAAACAGCTGTTGGGCTTCAAAAGAAGATTCTGAGAGCTCGAATGGAGTTGGAAGTAAAAAAACATCTTCATAAATAGGATTCCAAGACCTACATGATGGTGAAATAATATTTTTCACAACACCTTGGCGCATATGATTGGAAGACAATTTTTTTCAGGTACAAGTGGAGTCCCAGATAAAAAATACGATTTTTCAGGGACCATATGATATAATAAATACATGGGACCCACATAATTGGATTCAAAATTCCATTTCCAGTCAGGATCATATAAAATTTCACCAATAAATTCCACCGGAAGCTCAAGTTATCTGCATTCCAAGTTACCCTCTCAAAGGCAGTTCAGGACTTAGTCATTTTTTCGAGAGGACACGTGTCAGCACCAGGAGCCTAGCGGGATTTCATGTCCCCCACGTCCCTGAGGTCAGGTACATCACCCCTTTTAAAATTTTCCCAGCTCTCATGTGACCCTTGGGACCCTCATATGACCTCCAGACCTGGCAGTTCAGCCCTCAAGTGCTTATTTGGAGCATGCATTCCCTGCCGTCGGATCGGTCGCCATGTGTCAGCTCCAGGACCACCGTGGAATTTGATGTACCTTATGCACCTGAGGTGGGGGACATCAGGCCTTGGAAAATGTTCCCAGCCCCTATGGGGAGTCTTCTGGACACCCATGTGACCTCATTTCAGCTCCCAGTGCTTTAAAGCAATTTTTTCCTCCTTCATCCCCTGTCGTTGGATCTAGTGCCACGTGTCGCCGTCTTGCTCATTGTGGAAATTGATGTCCCTCACGTCCCTGAGGTCAGGAACATAAATTTTGAAAAATTCACCCTAACCCTAATTGTGCATATCTTTTTAAAATCTCCCAAGTGCCGCTTTCTTCATTTCTAACTTCTAAACATTTTTGTGCACTCCATTCCTCCATTTCTTCCTCTGCAACATTCTACCATCACTCCGCCATTGCAAATTCCCAGACCAGCTCGACCCAAGCACTGAAAAAAATCCCCATGGTTATTTTCAGGTCTCAAAAGGATCTTTCATCAAAACAAGAAGGAGAAACGAAGAGCAAGAAGGAGAGAACAATGAAAATCCCCATAGCCTAAAAATGAAGATCTAAAGAAATGTTGCAAACCAGTGCATGAAACAAAAATTTTTTTGCTGATGTTCATTACTCTATCCAAGACCATCAGAAAGACACCTTAAAACTCCCCCTCATTCGTGAGCAGCCACAACGAAGAAATCTCATTTCCGGCTCAACGAAGAAAGAAGTAAGATTTCCCGTCAAACTAGTTGCCGGATTGAAGTAAGATCACATGTGAAGCACCAGAAGACAAAACCCACATCAAAAATATAAATTTCATTGTAAATGGAGGAGAAAACCAGACCTACAATTTTTAGGTCCATTAATGGATGCATACCCGGAGACGCGCATTTGTCAGTCCGAAAACTAAAACTTTAAAATCTCTTGGACTATTAAGCGGGCGAAGCTGAAATTGTAGAGGGAGGATATTGGGAAAAAACCCATATCAAAAAATTTTTTCCACGTCAATCCGAATCCCAGAGGACAACTTTCTAAAAATAGCAGGTCTACTACATAGGAACTGCTATTTTGGGAAAGTTAGCAACAAAAGAACCTGTAGAGGAGACGAAGACATTGGAGGTAAACTACAACTGAAAATTCACCAGAACAAACATTTTTGGCACTTACTAAAAATAGTAAGTGGGCCCTCGAGCACCTGCTAAAAATAGAAATTTGATCCAGAAGAAATGAGGAACACGGGGAGAAGGAGAAAAAATAAAAACTAAGCCACAACATCCAGTTGAAGATCGAGGAATTGCTTTTTCACACTTACTAAAAATAGTAAGTTACTTTTTCGAAGGGAGACATGAAGACGAAATGGATGGGTCAGAAGCTAACACAACCCTTTTCCTGCACGTATGATGTGGAAGATAGTGATGTCTTGTACATGGACCTGAATGACCTTAAAACTTGCATGGCCTCTAAGGACCGAAGGAGGATTGAAGACCAAGATATTCACAAGTGGCTTGTTCGTTGTTGCAGGACACCCAGTGTCTGTGCAAAGTCTTGAGCTAGTCCTAGCCTGCTCCTTCCACTACGAGCCGAGACATGAACCATCCGAGCTGACAATGGTACAACGTTGGCGGTCATCAATCCTAGAACCATTTCAATCTCTCTGCTAGATACCGACATCCCCCAACATGGTCATCATTTCCAAGGAAAGAGTCGTGCATGATTGGGAGACGATGGATTCATATGTCCAAGGAGTAGTGCTCGGATCATGGTTGAAAATTGGAAGAAATCCTTCCAGGATTCCCAAGAATCTACCAAGGTGTGAGTTCTGAGAAGTGTATTCTGATGTCATCACTCTCCTCAGTAGAGTAATGGGTGAAGCAAACATAAGAGACTTCTAGGACTGCATGGGCCTTACATCCTAACATTGATAGAAGGGAAGTAGAGAATTGCTGGGGGCAGATCATCAACGACAATCTCCATCTGCAACTTCTCCAAGTACCCATGACAAAGAAGTTCCACATGACTTCTTATCTAGTTTATCTCCTTACAAGCTCGTGATCATTCAAGGGATTGGCTCTCACATAGAACATTGCTTCCAAGGTACCTGCATTCGAGAAACTTCCGCAATTGATAATGGAGGAGAGCAACAAGCACTTCACCCATGTGAACGATGCATTCACTATGTACGTGGTCCAAAACTTGGAAGGGGATCTTGAAGCTAGGATGTCACCAAAAGCGGCATCCCTGATTAAGGAATATGGCTCATACTTCATACAATTCTCAACATTCTCCTACATACGAGTCACCGGCTTTGACCAAGCTCCTCTAAAACTACCCAAGTACCTCAGTGACCAGATTGTATTGTTCGAACTCTGCAGGTAGATCACCCAAGTAAATAGCAAGCTCAGAAGTAGAAGAAAGAAATTGATTTCTTTCCCTATATCTCTAGGGGAGTTCATGTGTAAAAGCTCAAATGACGCATCCCACTTGGAGGCCACTTTCGCACATCTGACTTTGCATTCCTACATCGCATCAGGCCTAACTTTGACATCCGAGAAGATCTTGACTCCTTCTACATCCCAGAATTGCAACATGAGCCACAAGTTGAGGACTACTGGGTCAATTGTATTGATGAGTTCAAAGTACGTAAAAAATATCACATGAGGATGACTACCAGTGAGATGAAGAAATTCAAGTTCCCTTGGTATGAAGACATCTTACGTGATGACGGGACAGAGATGTATGATCCTAAGTATGCAGTAGTCAAGATGTCCCCAATGCCCCAAATCAACTGGCATGTTCGTGAATCAAGAGATATATTGGAGCAGGTGAAAAGGTGGTGAGGAGAACGAGGAATTGGTTTCAAAAGAAGAGGGCTATGATCATTCGATCATGAGGAATTTCCCCAAGCCAGAAGCAAGCTTCACGTCATTCATCTTCAAAGGTGGTAGAGGTAACCTCCAACTCTAAACACTCTGGAGTGAGTTCAAAAAGGAAGGCCACGGAATTGAAAATTTCTCCCCACGAGAAGACATCCAAGAAATTCAAGGAAGAAAAAGATTCATTGGTGTCACATGAGAGGAAGACGTGATCCCGGCAATGCAGACAAAAAATCCAACACCAGATGCACAAGTGAACAAGGAGTATATGACTCATGATCTAATATTCGAGCCACTACAAGAGGTCCCGCATGTTGTTGATTCCAACGCTCCTCTCATTCAGGATTTGCCTCCTCCATCAGAACAAAGAATGGTTGATGCGCCCGTCATTGAGCCTGAATCCACGAGATGTTTCGTGGATGCGGGAAATGATCATCCTCAACACTCACACTGTGCAACAAGTAGTAGCCCCCGATATATCAGCAATTGTCTCTTTGGCTAAAGAAAAAAGGTCAAGAAAGATCACACAGAGACAACATCATGATTCTACAGTGAGGAGATAGGTAATCAGTACATTGAAGTAGCTCGGCCAAAAGTAATCAAGCCAGTGGATGAGATGACACCGACTGACTATGAGATGAGCACAATCCAATTGGGACCAGCTACTCACGAGGGAGATTTACACATATTCCAACAATCTTCTGCTCACATGATGGCAAGGAATAAATAATATAAAGAGAAGATTGAGGGACTAGAGGAACAAGTGTGAACTCTTTCATCCTATGTGCAACACTTGGTGGAACCAAGCACTATAGCACTTCCTATTGAGAAAGTGGTACCCATCAGCAGCTTCGATCCAGAATCCATCAGAAGAATGCATGAATTCATGATGCAGGGCCGAGCAAACAAGGAATGGATTGATTCAATCTCCGAAAAAGGGAAGTCAGCACTTCAAGAGGTAGTCAAGCTCTTTGCATACATGTGCGCCACCGCCAACAGAACATGAGCACTCAAAAAAGATGTGGGGAAAGAAAGAGATTACTAGGAACCTCTGGGACTAGTAGTGAGTGAGATGAGCAACACCCATCGTTAGGAATTGATCGATAAGAAGGTTTTTGAAACTCCTGCGGAAAACTTGACACACGTATGGGAGAGGGCCTTGGCAATCAGATTTGAAGCAATCAATCGGGCATTCACAGAGCTAGAGGAGAAAGAGGAACAAACATACAAGCTATAGGATAGTATAAACCGGAAAATTCAGAAACTTGGAGTACCCGCAATGAGCAAACATTCAACTACTAATGAGTTGATTGGCCCTTTCGAAGAATATGTCAAGAAAGGGGTGGGCAACCCATTGTCCTTCACTAAGGATACCCTCGACTTCTTCTCAGAAATCCGAGCCTCCATTGCACTTATCGCAGAAAAGCATTCATCATGGTTCGGGAAGTGCAAGGACATCAATAGTGTGACCAATGGATGGACTGAAACCTTGAGCTGCATTTGCATCCCTCATGCCGACAAAGTAGAACCAATGGTGACTCATTTCAACTAGGAGTTTGGAAAGACAGAATCCTTCTCAGGATCACAAAGTGGAGAGCAGTCAGAGAGCGGAGCTAAGTCCACCACAATAGCTCATCCTTCAGCATAATCCTTCTTCTTCTTTCTCTTCTTTCTCTCTTTTATCTTCTCATACAACACCCTCTCTCCTCAATGTTATATTTTTACGTTGAGAGTTGCACTTTTTGATATGACTTAAGTGACTTTAGAAATATAATGTAAATTTAAGTCACCTTGTTATTATAAAAGGGACTTAAGTATTTAAAGTGGAATAAGAACAGTCTTAAGTCACATTAAGGTATTCGAAAAGTCACTGGGAAGATGAAAAGTTTACCTCCTCTTCTATAAATTGTAACAAGCTCCTCATTTGAAGGTCTTCTGAAATTTTGCTTCTTAGATGTTGGAGTTGTTTTTGTGAATTCATGAGAGATTTATCCTTGTGAAGAGAGCAAGAGATAGCAAGTTTCTTCCATTTCTCCTATTACAAAATGTCTTCTACTTCTCACACTATGTGTAAATTTTGCTTGAGCTTCAATAAAGGAAGAAGGAATTTTAGCCTCTTTGATTAAGGAGTTTGTTGGTACTCTGTGTCCATTAAGCTTCATTTAGTCTTGTAGCTATTATGCAGATTTGTTTTCTTCTATATTCAAGTGCATGTAATTAAGCTTCTGGCTGATGTATGCAAGTCTCTGATTTTCTACTTGCAGCATTAGTTTTCTCTTTTCTAAATTTCTCATTCCCTTTCCCGCATTCCAAGAAAAGTCATCTCTTGCAGGTATATGCAAGCATTTTCCGTAGGGTCAGTGGAGTGCCCCTGTTGGATCCTCGGTCGAAAGGCCACCACAGAAATCCACCTTTTCATGTGCATGCACATACGGAAGTTGCACCGGTTAAGTAGAGGGACTTAGATTCCCAGAGCGTTGGCAAGAAATCCACAAGTTTGTCCACCTAACAAATTTTCTCGCCAACAAGCCTAAAATCACCACTTATTAAAAATAGTAAGTTGTATTGTAGGCAATTGTTATAAATAGTAATTCATTCCAAAAGGTAGTTTTCACAGGAGTGAATAGAGGGGAAATCATTCAAGTCAATATCACCATTTGGGGTCCAAAAAGACAAATTCTCACACTTACTAAAAATGGTAAGTTGCACTCTCTAAATATAGTAAGTGTCAAGGGACCATGAAATTCAAGTTTAGAATAGACATTGTCACTATCACCAATGGTGCCTTCATTAATGTTTGTTTCCTATCTCTTTAATGTACCATATTTTCCAATGGATCATGGCAGTGTCACAGAGGATCGTCATAAGCATTTCTCACAGGTCATTTAGAATCCATCTCAGGAGATCTCAACAGTGTCTTTCGACACTCACTTCACTTCATGGTTCGGGTTACATGTGTATCATGTGTAAGGTGGAGGTTGCGATCATTGAAAAAGTTTCTATTCAACTTAGCAGGGTGGTCATATTGTAAAGGTCTTGGCAGGGTCAATTTTGAGCTCCTATCTCTTTGGAAAGGATCTTCATGAGTGGTGTTCATGGTCACTAGTGAAGTCATTCAGCAGTGTTTTTAAACACTTAACCCAAGGTGTCTATGGACCATCCGAAGGAGTTTTCTTGAGGTGCAAAGAGTTCAAGGATTCAGAGTTCATCACATTGGAGCATTCCATCGAGTCATCTAGAAGGATCAACAAACTTCATTGGAGGTGAATTTTTCGTCATCTACATAATTCTTCCTTCTTATTTCTGATCTCTCTCTCTCTCTCTCTCTTCTCTCACCCCCAACTTTCTCTCTCTTCAACATTATAATTCTTCACTTTGGGGTGCACTTTTTCATATGTCCTTAATGAAATTAAAAAAAAAAACTTTATGTTTCTAATGTAAAAGTCACCTTTATGTTATAAAAAGGGACTTAATATTTTCCTAGGAAGTTAAAAAGTTTTAAGTTATTTCGACACATATGAAGAGTCATGGGTGGCATATGAGGATTCATTCCTTTTCTTATTAAATGTAGAGGCCTCTCATATTGAATTTCTTCTCGAGTTGGTTGCAAATTTGTGAATTCATGAGAGATATTTTGCCTACTTGTGGAAGAACAAAGAGTTAGCCAATTTTCTTCTATTTTCTCCTCACTATTTTTCCTCCATTCTCATACTATGTACAACTTTAATTGAAATGCTAATTAAGGATTATTTTTTGTTTTCCAAGGCATATGAATGTGTGCATCTTTGTATGCATGGTTTCCTCTAGCTAGTAGCATGGAATTTTTGGTTGTTTCTTCTCATAAATGCATGTGTTGAAATTTCTAACTAGTGTGTGTAGGAATATGAGTTTCTACTTGCAACATTAGTTCTCCTACCTCTCATTCTCACTCCCTTTCCCTGCTCTCAAGAAAAATTCTTCTCTAGAAAGCGATTGCTAGATTTACCACAGGTTCAATAGATTGCCCTTATTGGATCCCTAAACACAAGGCCACTAGGAAAAATACACCTTTTCATGTGCATACACACATAAAAGCTACGTCGTTTAAGCAAAGGGACTTTGATTCCTAGGTAAGTATTAGTAAGAAACCCACAAATTTTTCCACCTGAAAATTTTTCTTGCCAATAGTTTTTGCACCTGGTCGTGGGGCAAGCTTGGCAACATCTGCACCTAAAATATGAAAACAAGGTCTAAAAAAAAAAAATCCAAAAATTAAAAAAAGGAATTGATGAAAATCCATCACTAAAAGACACACTATTGATTCTTGTAAGTTACCTTTCATATTCCATAGTGTCCTTTCATATTCCCATCACAAGATTCTCTAAAAGTTGGCTGAAAGGAGATACACCCAATTGAACAAGTTGAGAGTTATAACTACTAAAAACTCCAACAAAGCTAAATAACTAGACTAACACCACATAGTCTATTAACAAAGCTAGGAATTAACAATAGTAACATCAATGATTAAAGCTTATTGGAACACTTAAAAGAACTAACATGATATCAATCAATCTTAGCTAAAGCATGCCTACTTAGTATGAATTGCTAACTAACATAGACCTAAATAGATCTAAGAGCAATCAAATTATGGTTTGTTGCTACTTCACAAATGGTGAGAGGATCTCTCTAACAATGGCTACAAGGCCATATTAGATATCCCTCTACTAACCAACATGAAGATTGGAGGCAAATATTGAGCAAGTTAATCCAAGGAGGAAGTAAGGCTCATAATCATATTTCTTATATGATATGCAATTCAAAGCATGGTGTAAAGTTTAAAGGTAGGTGCTTAGTATTTTTATAGTTTTATATTTGGGGAAAACTTGCATCTTGGTGCATGTGGGACTAAAAGCACAAAGTATATTAAGGTTTTCTAATCATGATTAGTGAATTAACAAGTGATTAGGATGTGAGGAGCCTTAATCAACCACTTAGGGTCAATTAAGAGGCTAGGATAAGCTTTTGAAGCCTTATGAGATGTCTTGGAGGGAAATGGGGTGATTTTGAATGGTTGGAAGAGGGTTTGAGCCAATAATAGGGTTTATTGACCAAAACAAGGGTAAAATAGGCTTAATTAGCTAATAATCACTAATTGTTTGTTCGGAAGAGGATTTTGACTTATGATGTGTCGTAAATTGGCATCTTGAATGTGAAAGAGGTTAGGTAATCAACAAAACATTGTTAATTAACCAAAATGGTAAGAAACGTTAGTTAATTAGCGGAAATCACTAATTATAATGGAAATGGTAAGAATGAGAGTGATTAGTGTGCTTTTGGCAATAAGATTGTAAAAGTGGAATTTAGGTGTCTATAGAGAGGTGTCATTGATTCCAATTTTGAGGCTTTCCAAAATCAGAAAAATCAAATCAGATATAACCCTTATTAATTTTCTCAAGCCTCATCCTCATCCAGGTCTTCAAGTAGTTCACCTGGTAATCCCATTCAAACACCTGTTGATACCCCTTATAAATTCTCCCATTTTCCAACCTCCATTGAACATTGAATTCCCTGAGGAAGAAGAAAGACCAGAAGAAGAATTTGAAGAAGTGTTTATAGAAGCAAGATCCAAAGTAGAAACAAAAACAACTATTGTAGATGAAGTAGAAGACCTCAACCCATTGTTCCATGGGGAAGAAATACTAGCCCGCTTGCTCTATTCACAATTTACATATAGATTTCCATAATAAATTTCCCAAGTTCAAAGGTGATGGCACACAACTCCCTGAAGAGCACATATCATCCTTCACCACATCATGTGGGATTCTTGGTGTCCAACATGAAGATGTTGTTGTAATATTGTTCATGGAGTCTCTCCAAAAAAAAGTAGTAGAATGGTTCTACCTCCTCCCTACCCGATCCATCACTTTTTGGAATAACATCAAAATCAATTTTGAGGAGAGATTTAAATCTAATGAGGACTATAAATATCTCCTTACTCAATTGGCACAAATGGCTCGCTTTTGACCGGTTGCTTTGTAGGATACCGGAAGAGGATTCGCCATCTAAAAACAATGTCAAGAGGTTCTTCATCAATGCTCAGTCATCAAAGGTAGGATTTTTCCTACGAATATTTCAACCAAGGAATATTACGAAGCCCAAATATTGGCCATTGAACTTGATGATGATCTCATCTTCTCTAGAAAGATAAAAATTCCCTCAAAGGGTAAAGCCCAGAATCCCAAGGATGAGAGAACGGATCCTATCTTGCAGAAATTGGCAAATGAAATGACATTGTTGAAGAGGGAAATTTTTGAAAGAGTATCTCCTCAAAGAAATAACAAGAATTAGTTTGTTGGAACACCCCGAAGACTTTCATTAGAGGTCCCACCTATCAATGCTCATTGTAGGAATCAAGAAGATGAAGAAGGATTAGAACAAGAAAGTGAAGATAATGACTCTATGGAGGTTAAGGAAGTAGAGAATGACACACAAATCAGATTTTTGAGTATTATGGAGGTGATGAAGATGATGAAAAAAAATATGCACCCTGTTTACTCAAAGGGATCCTCTTCCTCTTCCTTTGTTGCTACAAAGAGAAAAGAAGACTGAAGCTCCTCTATGGAAAATCCTTAAAACAAAATAATAAGTCGAGGATCTCCACTCCCACCTTGCATGGAGTCTGCATTGGAGAAAAATAACCCTATGACGAATGGGAAGTCACCCGCAATTCCAAGTATCTCTTCCAATGCTTCTTCCAATTCTAAATCTAAATTTACTCCCACAAAATCTAGTGCTTAAAAATATTCCACTTTACCTTTTAAAACAACCTTTGTTCCCCAAACATCAACCCTTACTTCTAAACATATCTTAGCTCTAAAAATAGTCCCTTCATCCCCCTCATCCGCATATGTGCCTTTTGACTTCATAGAATATGTGAACAAAGCCAAAGTGTAGATTACTGAAACCAAATATTTGTGGACTCACCTTGAACAATTTGAGAGATTCATTTGATATATTAGGAATGGTAGTTTAACACCCAATGTTGTAACTCCTAGTTCTAAAGGAATACTACCAAACCCACCTATACCTCCCTCACAAAACATGTTAGCTATGATGCCCGGGGAAAGAAAGACAAGGTCGATCCTTTCTATGTCTCCCTTCTCGTTGGAGAATACATATTGAACAATTGCATTATAGATTTTGGTGCCTCTGACAATGTAATGCATGTGAAGGTTGCCAAATCTTTGAAACTCACCATGACTCTACCTGGTGGCTCTTGTTACTCCATGGAGTCAAAGGAAGTCCCACTTGTAGGGAAGATCAAAGATGCACAAGTGGCTCTTGTTGAGTTTCTAGATAAAAATATATCAATGACTATTTTGGTAGCAGACATCCCAACAACTTTTGGAATGTTGTTAGGATGAAGCTTCTTCCGAGACTTGGGAGGGAAAATTTAGATGAATTGGTCTTCTTCCACCATACCAGTGAAAGGAGATATGGAGAAGTTTCTTCTTGTGAAAAAGATGAGGTACACGGTGTGAAAGTCAGGAGATCTAGGAGCCAACATTTTGTATCAAAATAGCAAGAGGATGAATTATTTTTTGACAACTGAAGAGGAGGATGAGATCCCATTTTGATAGGACCAAACATTCCTTCCCAGAGGAATATTGATCTAGAGGAAGCAATAAGGAACTTTAAGTTACAAGAAGATAGCCCTAAATTACCAGATGATGTGGGCCATGAAGAAGGAGAATTGGTTCTTGGTGAATTTCAAAGTGATAAATCAGCTTGTATGCTTACCCAAGAGGAGGATATATTCTCATTCCCATTTGGGGATGAATATTCTCTCAATCATGCCTTCCATGAAGAAGAAACAAAATACAATTCATGATAAGCCCTGAAAAGTTTGAAAGAACAATATGTGCAAGATCTCTTAAGATCTGGAAGAAACATAAGACCTTGAGCTTAGTCTTGAACTCATGATGTAAGATATGGAGTTGTAAGACAAGCATGAATCAAATCCTAATCCCTCGACTGATTCAGAGATTTTTCATGATGGAGAAAAGCAAGGAAAAGAACCTGATGTCTCTCTTGAGCCAATGAATGATGGCGATGATGAAAGTGAGGTATTTTCTTTCCCATTTGAAAAGGAGGACTCTTTCTCTTATGAAGAAGCTGAAGAAGAGAATTTTGAAGCCCTCAAAGTTGGGATTCCTCTTGAAAAATAAGTGGTAGAATGTCATGATGGTCAAAATAAAGAAACAACACTTCCTAATGGTTTCCTTGAAGTTCAAAATGAAGATACTTCAAATGAAGGAAAAGGTGAGCTTTGGGTAACTTCAAAGAAGAATTCAGTTTAGGACATTTTGGATGTAGTAGAAGGTACAAAAGATCCCGAGTTGAGTCTCAACCGCTTGATTCAAGATATGGCCATACAGGATAGGCATGAGGTTATGTATGATTCTTCACCCAATTTCAAAATATCTCATGATGGATATGAGGTCATTTTTTATCCTTCATTCAACACTCAAACTCCTCGTATTGATATGAGTCAAAAAGGTGAATTCGATGCTTATTAGAGAAAGGATGTCAAGGAACATGAATGGGTGGAAAAGAAAACTCAGGGTACTCAATCTATTCAAATAAGAATCAGCCATGGAGTAGTAATGATATGATAGAAGAAAAAGAAACAATGTGGATAAGTGGAAACAAAAATTCAAAGGAAAAGAAAAAGGAAATGGAATTTCTATGAGTGAAGACCCGAGCATCAAGAAGCTCATGTAGGCTCACTCCTAAAAGTATACAAGAAATTTTGAAATCACGTGGATTTCATAAAGTTAAGGAGAGGAGGCTACTTTTGGAAACATCATTAATGGCTTCATGTAACATCAACATGCAGTGTTTCCTATTCGGGGGTGATCTATGAGGAATGGAAGGCTTGATGAAAGCGGGTTGTCCCCTGCATTGTACCATAGGTGATTTAGGTGTGTGTTTCCCTTCTTGTGTGTGTTTTTCCCTTTCCATGTGTTGTGTGTTTCTTTTCATCATTGTGTGTGTGTGTGTTCTTCCTTTCTTGTTATCTCTTGTGCAAGTTGTATGTGAATCTGTAAAGCCCAATGGATAAGGCACTTGGTCAACGTATTGTAAACTAAGATTTTAGGATTTCTCATGTCATGTCTTTGTTGCACTCAGTCCATAACATGCCCCCAAGCTAGAGCTAACTATTGTCATGTAATTTTGTATGGGAAAAATTCACTATTGAAAGTAGGACAACCATACCACGGTGTCAAAACTTTTCAAATTCATACCTTCCCAAGACACCCAGTCAGTTTATCCCAATCACTAGTCCTATCATGTCAGTCAAATGATCCCTATGTGAATGTTATTAGTCCCCCTAGGTGATTTAGGAAAGTAAAATCAATCCCCCTAGGTGATTTAGGATCTTCTAGAACATTTAAGCATTCAAGCAGTTTTAGGAAGGGCTACCATCAACCTTCCTAGGACTAGTGCACCACCCCAGAGCATACAAGAAGAAAAAATCATTGTGGAGGAGTATTAAAGTGCTAGGAACATTAGGGAAATGATTTTGGAAGTTTCAGGAAAGATTCGAAGGTTTTGGAACCAATTCACCAGAAGCGGGTTTTCGGGCTTGAAGGAGCATGCACCGTGAAAGAGGACCTAATCTTTAAAGAAATATTATGAGAGCCCCATGATGATTTGTAAATCTAAAAAAGTACCCATGGAAATAATTTTCCATGCCCTACATGGTGGAAAATATGGGACATCTTGAAACATTATACACTTTCCGAGGAAACTCATTCTTTTGCACACAACAAGTAATACTTGATAAATAAGGGAAATTTGGAGGTGTTATAGTAAAAATTGGATATTGGGATCATCACCATTTGATTCATTAGGGTTATTTTTAAGTGGAATCATATAAAATTTCACCCCAAAATTCAACCAGGAGCTCAAGATATCATCTTCGAAAGTTGGTCCCAAGGTATGTGATATCGTACTTAGTCGATGGGACACGTGGTCCCAATGGTGAAGGATTTCTCATACCATGTCCCTTATGTCCCTTTTGCAAAGGAACAAAGGGGACACAAAAAATTTCCCAACCCTTTTTAGCCCCAGGTCACCAATATGACCAAGAACTTGCCCATTAGCCCCTGTTGACTAGTTTGACTTGTGCACCCACCTAACCATGCATGCCCGCCACATGTCCTCACCAGAATGAAGGGGAATTTCATGTCCCCTTTTTCCCTTTTGCAAAGGGACAAAAGGGACAAAAAAATGCACCCTCCCCCTTATTTCCACGTGGTTTTTCATATGACCCAGTCTCAGCCCCTATGAGGAGAAGGCAAGTTAAAAAGGGGAACCTGATCTTCGTTGGATGATTGTGGGAGCTCCGTAAGGAGTTAGGAGGAAATAAAATACTCTTCGGAAAGTATGAGAAGATCCTCTACATGATGGAACATTCATATTTTTCATAAAACCCTATGTGATTCCTAGGTAATTTCATTTTGAGCAGGCACACTCGGTGATTCCAAGGAAGGATGTCATTTTTGGAAGAGTTTTAAGAAGAATAAGAAGATTAGACCCATTGCTTACCATTTTCCCATGATCGATGAAGAGAAAACAAGAAAAAAATGGATTTTTGAAGGCTCTAGGCTTGTTCTTCACCAGAATGACTTCGTAACCCATCAAGTGAAAAATCTCATATCTCTCAAAATATGCACGGATTGACATGTGATTTTTACGATCAGTTTTTAGAGAGGCTATGAGGATCCAAGTGAAATATTTTGAAAACATGCCTAGGATTTTTTGCAGTGAAGAAATCCCAATTTCCCGTGATAAAAAAATTGAAATTAAAATCTCTCAAATCGACGATCGGGTGAAGCTGAGATTTTAGAGGAGTACTATTGGAAAAAAACCCATATCATAAACCTTCATTCCATCACAATCCAAGTACCAAAGACACACTTACTAAAAATATTAATCTTTCCTAACATGGATGGCTATTATTTTGGGTAATTCATCATCAAAAGAAGTTGTGAAGGAAGCGCAGTGCACACAAGGAAGAAAACAAGGTCGGATTGATCATTTTAGTCCGGAAATAAGTGTGAAATTCACCACTTACTAAAAATAATAAGTCCCCTATATGGGTGCCTGCCATTTTTAGTAAGTCACCTCAGAAGAGCAACCTAAGAGAATATAGTGTACATAGAGAAATTAAAATAGGAAAAACTCATGGTGCGGTCATCTTAGCCTAAAATCACCACTTAATAAAAATAGTAAGTTGTCATGTAGGCACTTGTTATAAAATAGTAAGTCATTCCAAAAGCAGTTATCATGAAGGAGTGAAAAGAGGGGAAATCATTCATGTCAATATCACCATTTGGGGTCTAGAAAGACAAATTCTCACACTTACTAAAAATGGTAAGTTACACTCTCCAAATATAGTAAGTGTCAAGGACCATGAAATTCAAGTTTATATAATAGGCATTGTCACTGTCACCGATGGTGCCTTTATCATTATTTTTTCCTATCTCTTTAATGTACCATCTTTGCCAATGGATCATGGAAGTTTCACAAAGGATCATTGTAAGCATTTCTCACAAGTCATTTGAGAATCCATCTTAGGAGATCCCAACAGTGTCTTTTGACACTCACTTCATGGTTCGGGTTGCATGTGTATCATGTGTAAGGTGGAGGTTGCGATCATCAGCAAAATGTTCCATTCGAAGTGTAATAGGGTGCTCATGTAGTAAAAGGTCTTGACAGAGTCGGTTTTGAGCTCCTATCTCTTCGGAAAGGATCTTCATGAGTGGTGTTCACGATCACCGGTGAAGTCATTCAACATAGTGTTTTTAAACACTTAACCCAAGGTGTCCGTGGACCATCTGAAGGATTTTTCTCGAGGTGTGAAGAGTTTAGGGATTCATGTTTCATCACATTGGAACATTCCATCAAGTCATCTGGAAGGATCAACAGACTTCATTGGAGGTGAATTCTTCATCATCGACATAATTGTTCTTTCTTCTTTATCTCTCTCTCTCTCTCTCTCACCCCCAACTTTCTCTCTCTTCAATATTATAATTCTTCATTGGGGGAGCACTTATTCACATGTCCTTAATGAAATTTAAAAAAATTATGTTTCTAATGTAAAAGTCACTTTTATGTTATAAAAAGGGACTTAATGTTTTCCTAGGAAGATAGAAAGTTTTAAGTTATTTTGAGACATATGAAGAGTCATTGGGGGCATATGAGGAGTCATTCCTCTTCTTATAAAATGTAAAGGCCTCTCATCTTGAACTTCTTCTCTAGTTGGTTGTGAATTTGTGAATTCATGAGAGAGTTTTTTCCTACTTGTGGAAGAACAAAGAGTTAGCCATTTTTCTTCTATTTTTCTCCTCACTATTTTTCCTCCATTCTCATACTATGTACAACTTTAATTGAAATGCTAATTAAGGAAGAATTTTCTATTTTCCAAGGCATATGAATGTGTGCATCTTTGTATGCATGGTTTCCTCTAAGTTGATAGCATGGAAGTTTTGGTTGTTTCTTCTCATAAATACATGTGTTGAAATTTCTAACTAGTGTGTGCAAGAATCTAAGTTTCTACTTGTAACATTAGTTCTCCTACCTCTCATTCTCACTCCCTTTCCCACTCTCAAGAAAAATTCTTCTCTAACAAGTGATTTCTAGCTTTGTTGTAGGGTCAATGGAGTGCCCCTGTTGGATCCCCGACCACAAGGCCACAAGGAAAAATACACCTTTTCACGCGCATGTAAACACAGAAGTTGCACCATTTAAGTAGAGGGACTTTGATTCCTAGAGCATTGGCAAGAAACCCACAAATTTTTCCACTCGAAAATTGTTCTCGCCAACACTCTCAAAGCCTAAAAAGAGGTACAAAACATGGAATCGAGATAGACTTCTAGAAGAGGGGATCATCGATGATGCCTCAAAATTATTTTAATATAGTGAATCCATGGAGTTTCGGATCCAGATGTTACATGAGCAAATACATAAACGGATGAGAGGCTGAATGGAGGTGGTTGGTCTAAATGAAATTATGAATGAATTTGATACTATCCAATGTGGTTTTCTTGATGGTAATGTTGATGTAATTCCAGCAGAGTAAATTATCACCTAGCTCAAGAGCCTGGTAAATGAGGATAATGAAGTAACCAAGTCCTTTGGTCTCGAATCTATTCACATGTTGGTATCATACCAAAATTTCTTGAGTCAGCTCAAGAAAGTCATAAATCGGACCAAAAGGTTACCAAGAAAGTTATTTGAGGCAACTAAATCGACCGAGGTTTTGAATCGCTATGTGTGCGGACGAGACGATAAGGAAGTTCAAGAAATCATCTAAAAAATTCTTCACTACATGCACAAAGTAGTTGGTGAAGAAGAAGGGGAAGAATCAAATCGTGGAAAAGGTAGAACAAGCCCTAGCTGAACTTGGCTTCTATTTTGTGCAGTCTCCAAGCTACAACACCGTTTTGAGTTGTAGGTTTGGCTTAGTAAAACCTGCACAACTACTTCATTATTTTTATGAAATATTATTTCTTAATGTAACTGCATTCTATTTTTGGCATGTAATGATTAAGAGGAGTAGCTACAATTGCTCAACCCTCCTAATATATAAATATAAGAATGCATTTTGTAATACAAGACTTTTTAGATCTTATTGTAAGGAAGCTCTGCCATTTTGGGAGTTCTCATATATAGGCTTTATCCTCACTAATATACAGAAAAAATATTTTTACCTTTGATTATTTTATGTGTTGTGCATTTCAATAATTCATTCAATACTTTTGACTGATCTTAATTCCTTATATGTATTGATTTATCTTGCCTTCATGTTAGCTATATTTCTCTAGTTAAATCACAAGTTGTGGGTTATAAACTTATTTATCTCAGTTATGGAAAATATAAAATCCCTTCTGTTATCTTTAAGTGTTATATTCATAAGGATTTGACTGGAAAAGAGAATAAGAAGTTGTGTATGTTATAAATCATCATGTAGTGTTAATATGTGCATGAAAACCGGATCTACTTGTTCATCAAACTTTTGGTGCATCAACTTCCTTTAGTATATTTTCAATCATCTTTCTCCCTTTTCTCTATAAAATCAAATATTTTAGTTTGTTTCATAGCATTGTAGCTTTCATAGTCTAATCTTACATTAGATGCACTTAGTTTAGAAGGAATTCAGCCTTCTCCGGAGGTTCATCCCAAGGATCCAAGGTCCCACACCTTGGGGATGTTCCTATGTTACATTGGATCATCTAACGATTCTGTGGGTGCACAATCCATGTGACAACACAAAGGAAATATGATTTTATCTTAGGAAGATTACATCAATAAGTTAAAGAGATTAAGTATGAAGGATGTTAAACTAGTTGGGACTCCTTCGGTAGGCCATTTCAAGTTATCAAAGGAGCAATGTCCCAAGATAGAGGAGGATAGAATCTAAATGTCCAAAGTATCTTACTCATCAACAATTGGTAGCTTGATGTATTCCATGGTGTGCACTAGGCTATATATTTCCCATGCAATGGGAACATTGAGTAGGTTCATGTGTGATTCAGTTAAATAAGACTAGAAAGCAGCGAAGTGGATCTTTCAATATTTGAGAGGGACCATGGAGAAAATTTTGTGCTACAGTGGATCGGATACCACTTTGAGTGGTTATGTAGATTCATACATGGCTAGAGACTTGGATAGTAATAGGACCATGATAGGTTATGTGTTTAATGTAGGTGACACAATGATGAGCTATATTTCATGATTACATAAGCTTATGGATTTTTCAACCATATAGGATGAGTATGTTGTTTCCACGAGAGGAAAGAAAAATATGATTTGGATACAATAGTTTCTTGAAGAGTTGGGTCATAATCAATAGGAAGGGAAGTTGCATAGTGATATTTAGAGTGTTATACACCTAGCAAAGAACTTCGTTTTCCACTTTATGATGAAGCATATACATTTAAGGTTCCATTTCATTAGGGAAACTTTAGATGAAGAGAAGTTGAATTTGGTGAAGATTCATACTACGAGAATCATGTAGACATGATGGCATTTTCATGTATTAATTATATGGGTGGTATTTAACCCATAGGTTTATGGGTCGGTTTCTGGGCCCATGGTTTTGGTACCCATGGTATTATAAAACTACTTAGACAGATTACCTATTGATGTGCTTATAAATAGTTGGACATATGGTAGGGAAAGATATGGGTGTGTGAATTCAAGTGTGAATTTGTGAGAGATTTTGTTAAGCATATCTCCAAATTGGATTTGTGCATTTTAATTGTGAGAAGATTGATATTATAGTGGATTGTACTTTTGTTGCTTCCTAATAAAATCTAGGCAAGTTTTTCTTGGTGGATATATCCCACATTGGGTGAACCATGTTAAATCTTGTCTTCTTGTGGTATTTTTTTCATAGTTCTTACTACCATGATTATGTGGGATTGATCTGCGTATATACTTATGTTTATCTTCAATGATAAATTTATCTCGTAGAGATTAGATACATGTCTAACAACGAGATGAATAATGCTAGGTTTGGTAATAAAAAAACATGAATTTATCAAACATGGAATTGGATTGGGATGCATGATGTTCCATGAGGTTTTCCCCTACTGAAAATTTTTCATGTCTCGTGCCTAAAACTATGATGAAAAAGAAAAGCAATTGTTAGGAAAGGAAGTGGCACCAAAGCGAATTCTTGTCCATTACCGAGAAAAATGTTGGTGTTGTGTTGGGGTTTCAACATGAATAATTATTAACATTCCACATTAATGTATAAGTAGTTTATACTTATTATCATGTAGCTAGTTAAAGTACCAAAACAATTATTTTACAAAAAAATAACATTTGATGGTAATGTACCAAAATACATGTGTCCTTATCCAATTGGAATCTTTAAACTAAGGGTTGAGGGTACCATTTATATGCTATCATTTTTCCTTGGATTAGATAGTGATGAGAAAGTGGATGGAACCCTCCTTGAAATGGTATACAATATCCATTATAGTAACCTATTTATCGCATAGAGATTTGTTGAACATGTCGAGAATTCGTGCATAATCAATTTTTAATAACCAAAGGAGGTTCCAAAACTAATAATTTTATGTTCACAACATACTTTTTTATTTATTTATATGGATTTTTAGTAAATGATTTCATGCAAATAAGCTTCAATTCATCCATAATATGATGTTAAGGGGATAGACGTGTCGGTGTTATTAAATAAGTGGACCCATAAAATAAGGATGCATGATCATAAAAGAAACTACAATCATTGTGTGGAATAGATTTTGGATCCACTTTATCATGAAATTACAAATACTATAATTCTAAGATTGCCTATGTCTTATACATATTGCATTCAAATGGGATCATAACTAATATTGGCTAACTAGTACTTAACGGAGGAATATATTGTGCTAAGATTTTATAGATAAGACGTAAATCCCCACAAAATTTTAATACATGTGTTTGAGATGGTTTTTTCCTTTGAATATATATATGATATATGGGCAATACAATTCAACTTATTTTGGTGGTCAACAAAAGAAGTGAATATTTCCTTCCTTGCCTTTTTCATGTGGAGGGTTTACATTCTATAGAAAAGAATTCATTGTGGCACATGAAATTTTAGAAATTTTTAATTTTAATGTTGACTCTCATTGGATATATGACCCACATGAGGTGATTAAAACAAAGGTAGTGGCGAAAAAGGACATTGTGAGTAATATTCAACTTGAAATTAAACCCCTACTAAAAATATTGAAAAACAAGAACTCTTGGAATGAGATGAAAAAAGTAATGAAAGAAATTTTTGTTAGTAAAGGAACTAGTTTTGAGAAGTTTTCAACATAAATTTTTGGATTTCATCCACAAAAATAGGAAGAGAAAAGTATAGAAATAAACATATTAATATATGAAAATTTTAATACAAAAGCAACCAATAAATCTTCTATATATACCACGAGATATAAAATTAGCTTGTGAAGAAGTTGGTTGGAGAAGTTAAAAAATAAATACCTTTTGGACTATGAGGAAGGACCTAGGTTAGCTATAAGCTACTTTAGAATTAGAGGATATTGATGAGGATGTATATTTTTTTACAAATTATGGAATGAAGATCATCCCTCATAGGAAAGAAATGATGAATTTTATGATGAACATGAGGAAGAAATATTACTTCCCCTTGCAAGTGGATATTACTCATACAAACCTAGTTTGTTTGAAATTATTAAAAAACATATAGTACACGAACAATTATAGCTCAAAAAATGGGCCATGATGGTGGTGGTGGAAAAAACATTTGGAAAGCACCAAAGGTACAACCTAGATGATATATAGATATATTAGGCATTAGAGCTATTGGAAAAAGCCCACTTAATACAAGTGGTAGTCCAATTCAATTTGTTTGACTTCAAATCCTCGAATAGGTTGTAGGTTAAAGATTCTAGTGGTAGAGTAGATGGTAGTGAATATGGGGCTACTTTGGAAGTGGTGGTATATATAGTAGTAGTTGTCATAAAGTTTCACATCAACAGAGTACTCAAAAAATGTTAATATGGACAATTACAACCTAACAAGGACCTAATAATAGGAAAAATATAATGACATATACAAATAATCTTGTGTCTAATATCTTCACCTCAAAGGAATTATTTGAAAAATTCAATGGCACCTCACTTGTTAGTAGTGTGAAGGGGTCAACATAAAAAATGACTTATCTTAAGAGAGAAAAAAATGCCTTAAAATCTTTGAAATTTATCTTTCTTCGTTCAAGAAATCGATTGCTCCAACAATGTCAAGTTTTAATTACCAAGTTGAATTTTCCCAAAAATTAGAAAGAGATAAAATAAAAAATAAAAAATGCTACAACAAGAGCATGTAACCACCAACCAGGTATTTCCTACATAAGAAAGATACCATGGAGTACATATATGATGTGCCTAAAGTTAACAAACTAGAGGATCAAATGGTTTCAGACCGACTATGAAGTTAACACTCTTTAATTGGATTTTACTAGAATACAAAATTGTGATAAAATAAATGTATCAAAAAGGAATGATGTGGTATACACATCATTCTAAAGCCATATATAGAAAACATAAGTTGACTAATAAAATACAAAAGTTAGAAGTAGATCTAGAAAATGAGAAAGCAAGTAGGAAAGTGGTAGTTAACAAGACTAGTGACTTGGAGAAGAGGATAAAACATATACCTATATATCTATGATCACTATGAATGAACAAGAAATGGTGGAACTGGAAGAAGTGAAGAAAAATTTAGAGGAAACCATAAATCTTGTGTAATAATTTACAATATAGGTTAGATGAAGTGCAAAATAATGTGGAGGAGAAAACAAAAATATTAAATTGGGAACATAAACTAGAGGAAGATAAAGAATGTAATGAAAGACTGTAAAAGGAAGAGAAAGAACATAATGAAAGATTGCAAATGGATTTGGTGACAGAAAAAAATTACTACCTTCCAAAAAAATTTACTATCCAAATTTTATAAATAGACAATTATTCATATAAAAGATCATGTTTGGGGGAATAAAACAAAAAATGATGATTTAATTAAACTATTTGAATTCATGGATGTTTTTTAGGATCAATTTGTGAAGCTTAAAAAGTACTTAGTTGAAAGCGTAAAAGTGATTGCTTTAAGAGAGAATAGAGCAAAGAAATTTTTGGAAACCAACTAAAAAAATAGTGACAATGAATTAGCATCCAAAGGAATTTGCAACTAGATTGATGCTTCAATAAAGGCACCATCTATCATTCAAAAGTGTGTGATGTTAGGTGAAGCACAAGAATTGTTGAATAAGTGTCAAATAATGTTACGAGAGTTGTATGGAAAGGTAGAAGAGATCACAAAGCTTGGTTTGTCAAATGCCTTTTGAAAAAACAAAGAAAAACATTAGAAAATATGTTTCCCAAAGGAATATGAAGGAAAAAATGATGCAAGATAAGAACCAATTTCCTAAGAAGTTAGATGAGGCCAAATTTTTTGGTTTCGTCAAACCATTGATAACATTGTCATTGATCTTACCTAATACAATAAAGGAAATCTCCGCTTTAGTTATGATTTTGAAAAAGTTACATGTAAGCCACTATGAGTTATAAAAATTACAATTCCAAAAATGAAGAGTGGAACATGCTACAAAAGATGATGAGCAAGGTTGACAACCACTGGATAGAGGAAATTGTATAATTAAATTAAGAGTAATTTATTATTGATTTTTTTTGTAATTTTGATTTTTTCTAAATAGGAGGTGTCTTAAGAAAGATGAATGATGGATAGTGTTATCTTTGATTTCAAGCTAATGGTTCACAAGATAAACCAATATGTTTATGCTTTGTAGGTGTATGATAAACATAAGTGTCTTTTGATAAATGTATCTCTATTTTGCACTATATTAGTGGGAGTATGAGATTATTACTTAAGTATAATTTTGGCATATGGTTGGAAACACATCTTGCATGGATATTTGACATAGAGAATCATCAGTAGTAACTTCAATTTTAATGATTTACCATAAATTAGGAGTTACACTTGTGAAATTTATTATGAAGAAAATATTAAAATGTAAGCATTCATACTGGTAGGTGACATGGATAAGATTATATTAGAGTTAATATATACATAAGAAGAATTAGTCTAGGTTTGAGGAGAGGATTCATGCAAAAATTATGAATAAGTAGTAATTTTATACAAATACACATAGGGAAATTCATTCTCTCTTTGACTCGGTGTCCATAAATGGTACAAAATAGAAGAATATTAAAATAACCACATGATACAAGTTTCCATTCATTTTGTGTTTCAACTCCATAATTTTTCAGTCAGAAGACTCTACAAATTGATTCAAGGCTTTACCAAGACTTCTACTGTGTGTTTTGAATTAAAAAAAATAAAAATTCAAGAAGAATATATTATTTGAGCATTGTAATGACTATTCGAAAATATTTTCTCAACATATATATCACATATCAACAAATGAAAGCTTCTAATTTGTTGATGTTAGAATATCTATATCATTTGCTTGACCATTTCTTTGACTTTTTGGATATTCAACTAGTGCAAGAGACCCACCCTTGTTTCCAACATGTTCATTTGTTGTATTGGTGGAATTTTTATAATCCCTTTTCCTTCCATTAATAAAATTCCTTATTGCCAAAGCCCTAACATAGGGAAAGTTATTCACTTCATACTGTGATGTGTAAATTCTCAAACAATTTTCCAATTTTTGTCCACATTTTTTTCGTAACTTTGAATTTATAAAGGACAATGCATTGAAAACTCTCTCATACTCAATTGAACCCAAAATCATTGTTTGAAATAGATTAACTAGTGAAAAAAACTTAATCATGGTTCCTGCAAAATATTGTTAAACCAATTTTTTCCATAGTGAGTTATTGCTCCACGCTAAAAGGGATTATCCAAATATTTGAATTGATCAAACATTATATAAGAAAATTGTTTGGATTGATCAACCAACATATTATGGTATAGAATAACTGGAATATTCATTCCATTGATATAAGAAGACTTACAAAGTAATGTTGAATTAATGTACTCAATATTTTGTGGTACTCGTCCTACAAATAATTTTCTTTTTTTGCACTATTCTAATAGGTTGGATTTACTATATCCATTGTTTTAAGAAAAAATAACTACTAAAAATTTCCCTTATTTCTTCTAGAAGGGAAGTTACAATTTTTCTTAATCTGATCCTTATTGATGATACAATCTAATCAAAGAGTCTTTGTGTGACATTTCACTTCTCAATGTTACCATTGTCTAATCTTTGAAAGGAATACATGGGTGTCTCATATTCACATACAAAAGCACATACTTTATTAGTGTGAGTGGTATTTTCCATATTTTATTTATTTATTAGGTGTATTACCACCTCATTAGGTGAGTCATCTCACTTAGGTGAGATCATAGATCATAGGTTTCATAGGAGTTATGAAAGATTATGTCATGGAATCTATCATATGTGTAAGTGTGTATCATATAGGAGTTACATTCCATTTCTAGAAAGTAACTCCTCTTCTCCATCATGGAGGTATGATGAGTTATGCATGGGAGTTACACAACACTCCTTTATATGTACCCCTTGTTCTTGATCTATGAGTATTCTTAATGCATGCAAATTCTCTCATGGTTGATTTCTTGCTTTGATCTTGGAGCTACTTCATTTCTCGGTTTGAGTGTAACTCCTTGATGTGCACAGATTCCTTTTATACCCTCATGTTTCCTCACTCCATCATGGTATTAGATCTTATGGATCGGAATCATGTCTCTCGCTATGATTGTTGCTTACTACTCTCGGTTTTGTAGTTTCAAGTGTAACTTCCTCAATCATTGCTTTGTGCTTTAGTTTCATTTTATTGGGTCTTGGATAGTGTGTTGGGGTGTGCCTTTTGTAGGTATCCTTTATGTAGTTTTAACAAAAATATACAGGGTTGAAAGTAAAAGTTTTGGTTTTTAAGAGGTTGAAAGGTTGTTTTAAGGAACTAACTTGGACCCACCTTGCCGATCTGGGAACCGAAAAATCCTATCTCATTGCATTATCAACCCGATTGCATCTCAATTTTCTTGCTTTTTATTGGTTGCTTGCACATCTTCATTGTTGAATCGCATTTACAATGACCACCTAGTATCCACATCTTAAACATTGGTTCTTGAATTGCATCTTGGGTCATTTGTTTGATGCTCCCTATGCCTCGCTCATGTTGTAGCTCATTGAACTCGCCCAGTTGTCATCCTGCCGACACCGAAACCCCATGTTTTCCTTACTATATTCTCTTCCATATTTGTTGGCTTGGGCTTTTAGTAGTTAGTTCCCAGTTCCATGCATTGGCTCCATCCCATAGTAGTCACCTTGTTTCCCGGTTCATTTCTTGAAGTTGATTTGCTCCTCACCCTCGCATTGAGACTCTCCCCGTTCGTGCTTCCAATGCATGCTACAACCTATGTTGGATGGACTCACCGTTGTCTATGATTGTCTTTCTTGTGCATGTGTTTGGAATATCCTTGCCATTATAACCCTTATATTACCTACCTAAAGGATCTTTGTTGCACATCATCAACCATAGTTCGTTGGAATATTTTCTCAACACGTGGAATGTGGTCATTTCACCCTACAAGCGGTGTTTAACCGATCCTTAGCTCGATGACACTGGACTCATCTCACCGATAACCCTACATACCCGACATGCTCAACTTACTCCACTCTTCAACTCGACTCTACAAGCCATTCCACCAACTAGCGTGTAACTCGGTATGCAACCCCAACTCGCCCGGGAGCCAACTCGTCGAGTAGAGCTAGCTCCTTCACACTCAAAAAAGGCATTTTTTTCCTTTTCTGGATTCTTGCTAATTTTTTAATTATAGATTAATTAACCTTAATTAATCTCACTCCAAATTAAGAGAAGAATAAATTTTAAAAGGAAAATCTATCTATTTTGGGCCTTTTTTCTACCCCTTCACCTTATTGTAATCATTTTTCTTCGCTTATGGGTTGTGAGTGTGTCCGCCAAAACCTTGCGAAAGAGAGCCTCATTCCACAATCAAGGGGTGTTTATTTTGTGTGGTTATTTTCCTTCTGTTATCTTCTTTTCTCACTTTTATCTAATATGGATTCTAATAGGGTTCCCTTTCTCACCTCATTTAACTATCACGAATGGAAAGATGTTGTATCATTCATCTTGAAAAATAAACAACTCTACTAGATAACTATGGGATTACAAGATGAACTGATAGATGCTACAAAAAAATAAAAGTGGTGTGATAAATGTGATGAATCCATTGGGTTTTTCTCTCTTTTTTCTCTAGAACTACACTTTCATATTAACACATCCAAATCACCCAAGGAAGTTTTGGATGCCTTAGATAAAATTTTTGGGAAACATGATGAAATGAGAGGGCATGAACTGGAAAATTAGTTGATTAGTCTCTGCATTAGTATTTTTGACACCCTTCAGTACTTCTTCACCAAATTTAAATCTCTTAGATTGCACTTGGAATTTTGTGGAATAGACAAAAAGGACCCACACCTAATACTTTCCGTCCTTGAAAAACTTGGTCTTGACTATTCTGTTTTTGTCTCTACCTTCCATGCAATAAAAAGGGAATGTGGTACAAGCTGGAATATGCCCTCCCTTTATGAGTTTATTACTTATTTTATTAGGAAACCTAATAATATGATTCAGATGGGTATACCAAAATCAAAAAAATATCATGCCCTCATTCTTGGTCGTGAAAAACCTAAGGCTTAAAAGGAGAAGAAACAAAAAAAGGATCATGAGAATGAAAAGGGCCAATCCACCACCAAATCCAACTCTTCCACTTCCTCTTCTAGTTCTAAACCTCCTAATAATGAATCAAATGTGGGTACTACAATGGTAGGCATGATGAAGAAAAATGTTTAAAGAAAAAGATTGACCTCCTCACGATTCTTCTTGAGAAGAACAACAGAGGAGTTATTGAGTCTCTAAAATCATCTTCAACTCACAAATGTTCTAGGTAAAAAGACAATGGAAAGGGGAAAGTGAAAGAGAAAGAAAAAAACAATCAACCAAGGAGAAACCAAAGGGAAGAGCTTTAGTTGCACTTGTTTCACTTACTCCTACATGGGTTATTGATACAGGTGCATCTCATCATATGGCCTCATCAAACATTGATTTTTCTTCATTAGATCGATGTGACATGTCCTCTATACAACTTGGTGACAAAACTTCTACACAGGTTTTCGAGAGAGGGTCTGTTGAAGTGAGCGGTGGTACTTTCAACAATGTGCTTAGTATCCCTTCACTTATAACTAATCTCCTTTCAATATATCATATCACTCACCTTGGTCAAGGCATACGGGTTGATTTCACTCAACATTTTATTTATTTCATAGAGCTACACAGTGACACTATCATTTCAGTTGGTATATCGAATCATCACACTTGGATTTCCTTCTCTCATTTTGTTCTTCCTTTAGATTCTTCATCTGAATCACATGGACTTGATGATATTTATGAGCCCACTTCTGATGTTGACAAATTCTATTCTAGCATAGTTGATTTCCATGGTGATGGGTATCCACCTCCACCATCCACTTATCACCTACCACATCTTGAGGATTTATTTATTGATCCACATACTTCTAGTCCACTATAGACTTTTTCGGGAGGGAGCATTATGATTCGAGACTCATCGGACATCGGACACTCTTCTTAGAAAGTTTTAGAGAATTCCACCTTCCTTATTTTCCATTGCTTTAGGTTCACCATCCTTCATGGAGTAACTATCACTTCTACCTCACATATGGAGCATTGTTCTTTGGATTGGAACAACACCTTGTCACTTCAAGGATCATCATCTTCTTCTTATTCATTTAGTACAAGGTGGTTTGTGACAAGTTCATCTTCTTAGGAGGTTGGATAATACTTCTTATTCTCTCCTTCTTCTTCTTAGTTTTTAGGGAGTTTTCTATCTCTTGTAAGTGGATTTTTTCCACTAGGTTTTCCTTCACCACTTGAAATATTTATTGTACATGGGTACCTCATCAAGCTTAGTTACTGGGACCCATTTCTCATTTTCTATGTGTTTTCCTCACTTTCCTTACCTCATCATAAGTTACGATGTAGGGGGTGTTAATGTGAGTGGTATTTTCCATATTTTATTTATTTATTAGGTGTATTACCACCTCATTAGGTGAGTCATCTCATTTAGGTCAGATCATAGATCATAAGTGTCATAGGAGTTATGACAAATTTCATCATGGAATTTTTCATATGTGTAAGTGTTTGTCATATAGGAGTTGAGTAAATGCACCAAGTTGGGGGTGAAAAAGTGGACAGAAAACTGAAAATTAATGAAACGCAATCTCCTTTTGTAATAACATGATCATATTATGTTTTCTTAGGCTAGGGAATTCACGAACCTAAAATGCATACACATTTAAACACGCTCACATTATAATGCATACACATTTCTAGTGATGTGAAATATGTACGCGTTTTGAGCTATATGAAGTATAAGAGGGAAAGAAGGAACCATATTTACTAAAATAAATGTTAAGTATAAGATTTCTTTTATTATTTCTTTATAATTTTAGTATTAATAAAAGTATAAAGAAATAATAAAAGAAATCTTATACTTTAAATTTATTTTAGTAAATATAAGAAGTTAGGGTCACTCTGCACCTGATGGAAGTGGTTCGTAGCTCTGACAATTATAATCTAAAAGATAGTTTTTCAAAATCTAATCTGGTCAGTACTTATTCATTTTCAGAATTTCAGTAATGACCTAAAACTTATAGGAAATATATATTGTAGTTAGTCTTTGTTTTGAGAAAACATATAGTCGTCTTGTAGGTTTTTTACCTTCTGGATTGGATTTTGGCCCTACCACTACTTGAATTGGTACAAATTTTGAAATTTTGTCCATAATTCACTTTAGTGGCCATGAATCAACTCTATGATGTTTGTCCAATTCTTACTAAAATGAGATCCTCACTTTGTAGAGAGAGGATTGTTCCTTGAATAGGATTCTTGTCCTATGGAAAAAATGAGGTGATTGTAATGTGCCTTCTCATTAGGGCTCGGGGCTCGGGGTTTAGGGTTTAGGGTTGAGGGATAATGGTTTAGGGTTTAGGCTTTTGGGCTCGGGGTTCGGGGTTTAGGGTTTAGGGCTCAAGGTTTATGGTTTAGGGTTTAGGGTTTAGGGATCATGGTTTAGTGTTTAGGGTTTAGGGTTTAGGGTTCGGAGTTTGAGGACTCAAGGTTTAGGGTTTGGGCTTAAGGCTCGGGGCTTATGGTTCAGGGCTTAGAGTTTAAGGTTTAGGGATCAATGTTTAGGGTTTAGGGTTTATGGTTTATGTTTTAGGGATCGGGGTTTATGGTTTAGGGATTAGCACTTAGGGTTTAGGGTGTAGATTTTAGGGTTTATGGATTAGGGTTTTGAGTAGTAAAAATAGGGATTAGGGTTTAGGCCTTAGGGGTTAGGATTTAGGGTTTAGAGTTTAGTGTTAAGGGTTCGGGGTGTATAATTTATGGTTGAGGTTGAGGGTTTAGGGTTTAGGGCTCATGGTTTAGAGTTTAGGGTTTAGGGTTTAGGGTTGTGGTTTCGAGCTAAGGGTTTAGGGTTTCTGGTTTAGGGTTTATAGTTTAGGGATTAGGGTTTAAGGTTTAAGGGTCGGGTTCGGGGTTTAGAGAATAAAGTTTAGGGTTTAAGGCTCGGGATTTAGGGTTTAGGATTTAGGGGTTAGGGTTTAGGGTTTAGGGCTCGGGGTTTAAGGCTCATGGTTCAGAAAAAGGGTTTAGGCTCACCCATTCACTCATTGTAATGTTTTGTGTCTTGCCCATTATTATTAGTATTGACAGAGAGTATTCAACTAAAAGGGTTCATTTACTTCATAGGAAGTACATTCAAAGGAGTCATCACAATTTGTTTGAGTGTGAAGAAATTGACATTCAAGATGCAAGTATAAGTGGGGAGAATAAGGTTTGGAAGAGATGTGTAATATGCATTGTAAGGCACAAGGTAGATGTCATTTATATTTAGTTTCTTGTCCCACCTCTCATAAACAAGGTAGTTGGACAAGCAGACTCAATGATGGTTCTAGGCACTAGACTAGGAAATAGTGTCCTAATATTGATATTCAAAGAGATGAACTTGCTCATGAGACCCTACGGAAATATATGAGGTTTAGGGGTTAGAGCCAGGGCTCTGGATTTAGTGTTTAGGGCTCGGGGCTCATGGTTCAAGGTTTAAGGTTTAGGGTTTAGGGTTTATGGTTAAGGGTTTATGGTTTAGGATTTAGTTTTCGTGGTTTAGGGTTTATTATTTTTGTTTTAGGGTTTAGGGTTTATAGTTTAGGTTTTAGGTCTCAAGGTTAATGGTTGAGGGTTAAGGGTTTAGGTCACAGAGTTCAGGGTTTAGGGTTTAGTGTTTAGGGCTTAGGGTTTAGGGTTTAGGATTCAATGTTTAGGGTTTAGGGTTTAGGGTTTAGGGTCATGGTTTAGGGTTTAGGATTTAGTTTTTAGGGTTTAGGGTTTAGGATTTAGCTTTTAGCATTTAGGGCTCATGGTTCAGGGTTTAGGTTTAGGATTTAGGATTTAGCATTTAGGGCTTAAGGTTTAGGGTTTATGGTTTAGGGCTCAGGGTTTAGGGTTTATAGTTTAGGGCTTAGGGTACATGGTTTAGGGTTTAGGGCTCAGGGATCAGGGTGTAGGTTTCAAGGCTTAGGGTTTAGGGTTTAGGGTACATAGTTCAAGGTTTGTGGCTTAGGGTTCGGGGTTCAAGTTACTGAGGTTTAATGTTTAGGGGTTAGATCTCAAGGATATGGATTTATGGTTCGGGGCTTATGGCTCATGGTTTAGGTTTTGGGTTTAGGTATTAGGTTTTAGGGCTCAAGGATCAAGGTGTAGGGTTCAAGGTTTAGGGTTTAGGGTTTAGGGTTTAGGGTTCATGGTTCAGGGTTTATGGCTCAAGGTTTGGGGTTCAGAGTTATGGGTTTAAGGTTTAGGGGTTAGAGCTCAGGGCTCTGGATTTAGTGTTTAGGGTTTAGGGTTTAGGGCTTAGGGCTCATGGTTTAGGGTTTAGGGTTTAGTGTTTAGGGTTGAGGGTATATTATTTTAGTTTTAGGGTTTAGGGTTTATAGTTTAAGGTTTAGTCTCGGGGTTAAGGGTTGAGGGTTAATGGTTTAGGTCACGGAGTTGGTCTAGGGTTTAGTGTTTATGATTTAAATCTTAGGGTTTGGGGTTTAGGGCTCGGGCTTTAGGGTTTAAGATTCGAGTGTTCAAGGTTTAGGGTTTAGGGGTTATGGTTTAAGGTTTATGATTTAGTTTTTAGGGTTTAGGGTTTAACATTTAGGGATCATGGTTCATGGTTTAGGGTTTGGGGTTTAGGGCTTAAGGCTCAGGCTTTAGGGTTTAGGGCTCATGGGTAAGAAATTTGAATGTTAAAGGTTTAGGGTTTATGATTTAGGGTTTAGGTTTAGGGTTTAGTTTTAGGGCCTCGTGTTTAGGGTTTAAGGTTTAGGATTTATGGTTTTGATTGTAGAATCTAAACGCTAAAAGATTTAGGCTGAATGTTGAACTCCTAAAAATTACCTATGTATTGACCAAATTATACTATAAAAAACTATCTCCTAAACTGTGAATAATGGAGTTGTGAGACTAGTTCCATAAGGTGCTTGATGTGACCCTAATTTATTATATTTACTGAAATAAATTTAAGTATAATAAATAATAATAAATGAAAAACTTATACTTGTAAATAGAAGCATGCCAAAAGCACATATAATGTTTATACTATGAAGAACGTGTACGCATTATAACATGTAAATGTTTTATGTTTTTACTTTTTCCAAGCCATGCCTCAAGGCTTGGATCCTATTTAGATCCCCAAGCATGAGGCATGGACTTACATAAATACAACAAACATCATGTTTTTGTAGGAAAATGCAAAAATGCCACTTCGGCCATGATGAATCAACATAAAACGATCTATTTGTTTAAAAACAATTATACCATGATGTAGAGTAGAGTTTCTTCTTTCTAAAAATATAATTTTTGAATTTTTCTGACAAATATTAGGTTTCCATATTTTTATTTTCTAACTCTTGGCTTTTATAGCTATTTTTTGAAGTTTAAACATGTCTATCTTTTATCGTGTATCTTTTTTTTGACTCATCGAAATTGACTAAAAAAATTCAAGTACAAACTAGGACTAATTATATAGATATTTTAAAAAAATGATATTTTTTTAGGTAGATAGGGGCACGATTTGGAGCTCATTATTTTTCCAAATTTAAAATTTTGTACTATAAAAATCATAAATAAAAAAATACTCGCTATAAAAATCTAAAAAAATCTAGCACAAACTAGATGCTCCTAGTTATCTTTCTACCATAGGGTTTTCAAAAATACTAAATGGTACTTAAAAAATGGTGGGGGGCACGAAATTCACTCTATTATGTTTTTTAACAAAAACAAGATCACATGTTGGTGTTTTAGTTATTTGGCCCACTTAAACTTATTTGTTTTCGATAAAATTAAGTAGCTTAGAAAATAGACTCAAAATTCTACAATTCATGTTTATACAACATCTTCCAATTTTGAGTGTAACTATTTCAAAAAACTCGTACAAGTTGAAGTTTTTAAATTTTTAGAAAAATGCATCCACTTAAGACGCCCTTTTGGTCCCCCAACTTGGTGCACTTACCCAATTACATTCCATTTCCAGAAGAAACTCCTCTTCTCCATCATGGAGGTATGATGAGTTATGCATGGGAGTTACACATCACTCATTTATTTGTACCCCTTGTTCTTGATCTATGAGTCTAGAGAGTTATTTTCCTTAATACATGCACATTCTCTCATGGTTGAGTTCTTGCTTTGATCTTGGAGCTAATTCATTTCTCGATTTGAGTGAAACTCCTTCATGTGCACAATTCCTTCTAGATCCTCGTGTTTCCTCACTCGTCACACTTCTCTAAAACAATTGACTTTCGAAAGCTACTTCAACTTTTAATATTTAGAAAAGTGTTACAAATCTCAAACTTCGGACCTAAAAAAACAATTGCATTCACAAATAAAATTTCTATAGCCAAACAAACTTGTTTCCTCAAACTTGTAAAATCAATAATATATATAGTTTTTCTTGGGCTTGTTTAATTAAATGACACATTTCATCCAATATAGGGAGGAGACAATAAAAAATCAACAATGTCTCTATATTAATCAAATGATGTATCAAATCTTGATCTTTTTCCACTTCTATGAGATTATTCCACATTACTCCCATACAAAATGGATACTCATCATACACCATGCGAACCAATTGATACAATAAGACCCACCTAGTACCAACATATTTTAATATTTTATGCCCATTTTTAGTACTTTTGTAAATATTTGGAATTCCATGAATCTCTTAGGACTACGAAAAAATAAGTATGGACCTCTCGAACAAGTTCTTCCACTTTTGCTACATGTTTAAATTTGCTAACTATTTTGTATGATAAATTCATTCTATGAGCCATATAATAAATGAAAATCATATAATAGAAATGAGATCTTTAGATTCTTACACATAGACCATTATGATGACCTTTCATTACACATACCCCATCTTCCCCAACACATACCATATTTGTTGCAATTGAAGAATCATTTATGTCACCAGTCCCATTCAAACTTATTATTACAAGTTCAAAAAGGTTTTCAACATTGGAGTTTTCTTTCATCTTGTGAATAGTAAGTGAGGTTATCTCACATGATTTTCAATAGTATAAACATGCATACAGACCCAATAAGTATTATCTACTATTGTAACCTCATCAATAGACAAAGACACATACCATGCACACTTAAGTTTATCTTTCAAGTCTTCTTTCTCAACTATAATTAAGAATTTTTTCTAATCCCAACTAGTACTTTTAGACCGGTAAGAATGAGGAAAGTGTGGGACACCAAGAAAAGAGAGCATGTTTTTCTTTTTAGGAATTTTTTTAATAAGAGAACAACTTTTAAGAGTGTGAAAAGAAATAGCGAGTTAAACTATTTTACCTAAAAGATTGTTTTGAATTACTTTTTAAAATTGAGATATAATTGTTTCTCCATTGTCGGTGAGTATTATTCAATTTTTCATGTGTTCCTCATAATATTTTTCATACCTCATATGTAAACAATCATCCACATTTACCCATCTTGTAACATTCCTCACAACCCCATCTATAATTTACTTTTCATATATCTTTCCTATATGATTCTCAATAGTATCTAATTTAAGTTACATTGTCTTGACCCTTCCCAATTTCCATCTATAAATTGTACATTTTCATTCCTTGGGAGGTTCAATTTTAATTGCATTCAACAAGTTAAATAAAAAGAAACTTAGAAACCCACTCTAAGCTAAAATCTTTTCTAAGTCCTATTTTCTTTTTTTCCTCTTTCTACCAGAAAGGGGTATCCCTTGAGTATTTGGCATGGTACAATTTCGTTGCCTTCTAGAATTTCACTTCCATCATTCAATCGGGTAGAACTTGGTGTCCCAACACTAGAGTTGGAATGTAATGCTTCAAGTGATATAGATTCAGTTTGTCGATGGATGTCTTCAAGGGGGTCATTTCATTATCATCATTAACAATGTTAGTCATGAGATTATCAATGAACTCAATATGAGTTTCATTTTGAATGCTATCATGATCCCTTGGAAGTGGTTGAGAAGGATGAGCTTCCATAGACTATTTCTCAAAATAATACATGATGCTTCATTTGTTGGAACTAGAAGGTGTTATACTTGTTTTTTTTCGGAGATTTCCTAATTACCTATCATTTTCCTGTAAGGACATTTTTTTGGTTAATGTTAGAGAAGCACAAAAATAGGGATAAAATTTCATGGGAAATAGTCAATAGAATAACAATATTAAAAAGTGATCCGAAAATGCAAATAATTAATTAACCTTTTTAACCATTTTCATGGATTGTAAAATTTTAATCAATTTTATATATTTAATTTCTCCAAATTGATTAATTCTTTGTTATCATATATGCACCTCAATTTGAATTTTTTAATCACAACATTGAAATGTGTAAATTCATTTAATCTGTCGTGGATGATGGATTGTCATTTTTTATCTGAATCCAATTTCTCGTTTTAATTGATTGCTTAACCAAATTAACAAATTCCTTTTACTGAAATTTTATCTAATCAAAAGCTTCAAGAAAACTGAAAATGAAGTCCACAAAAGAAATTGATAACGGAGTTCACCCATAGGCTATGTCTCTAGATTCACGAAATGTGAATCGATCTATTTAATTCAATGAAGTACAATTTTACCTTCAATAATGACAAATATATCTTTGTCACCTACAAATGGGATGATAGCAGACTTGCAGAATTCTACGGTTTTCCAGAATCATGTTCTCAAGTCCATCTGTGGCCCCTACAACTTCTTCACAATGTGATCTCCCTATAACTGTGCTAGAAAAACACCTAAAAATGGAATTATGAACAAGTTTTCTTTTTACACCAAGTCGAAAATGATCAGAAGGGCCCCAAAATTGAGGTTGACTGCAAATTGCCCCCTAATCTGTCTACACAGTCCTAAAACATGTTTGATAAATCACAACGAGCTCTTTTTATGGATCAACGACCCCCACCGGTGAGTTTACAAGCGGATTAGTTTCGGACCCCACTAGGTCATAAGGTCAAGTCCCTCCTTTTCACCGCATTGGTTTCCTCCATAGTGGGCATTATCCCAGATCGATTGGATGAAGGTTAGATTGGCGGTTTATATTTAGCAAGATCGGCCACTATCTACATGGTTGCAACCACATATCACCCTTTGTTGGGTGCCACGAGATTTATCACCCCATTCATTGGTCGACCTACCCGAGTTGTGGGCGAGTTGTGTTAGAGCCACGTTGTGGTGAGTTAGCATATGAATCGCCATGTGGACCTACCGTTTGGCTCATTGTGTAGCCCTAATGACTCGGCCTTAGTTGAATCTTTGTCAAGATGTGGTTGGATCGATTATTTGTTGAAACCCTTAATGTGACCCATTTGAGTATATTGTAGACCGACCAAGTTAACAAACATTGATCCGCTCCATTGTTAGATAAGGTGCCAAGATGGGTAACATAGATAAGGCCGAGTACTAAGGAGTTCAGCTCGAGCTATATGACCAAGTGAATAGGCTTATCACGTAGTCCGCCGAGAGATAAGGGATATTCCTAATCATTGTGGATAGTATTCGGTCCACTCGGTCAACTCGGTCAACTTGGTGGGGAGTTGATCACCCCATCGAGCTAAAATATAACTCGTCGAGCTACTCTAAATGCAATGCAACAATACACCTCCCCTACATTAAAATTCAACTCTAGAATACAAAAATCCCACATTGGCAGAGTAATAGAAATATGTGGCATATATAAGCAATATCATAACAATGATATAATGAGTCGAAGGCCAAGGCACCCCTCTGTTAAAAGAGTGTGTCGAACCTGGCTGAGGGCCCCAACAAACAAATAGCGGGGCCTACCAATTTTTCATGTGTCAAAGACCGGTGGCTTTCAAAACACAACTTTTAACCCTCTTTACTCATTTTTAAAACTTTTTCCATGTGTCAAGGCATTATTCGCCATTTGGGTTTTCTAAACCATACTTTGACCAGTGACATCTTACGCATCTGGACTCCATTTCTAAATTTTGCATATCGTCATAAAGGTCTCGGGATGTTCTACATTGTGGTCATGGTTTAGGGAGGTTTAGGAAATTTTTGAACACCAGAATGTCCTCTGGATAAAAATCATGGTGAAAATAACATTGCTTTGAAGTGTATAGATATTTGAAATTGAACATCATGGTTGATGGGCATGCCAAAATGGTTTTTCATGGCATATGATAGACCTTCATAACATGGTTAAATGTCACAATGTAAAGGCTTATATATTGTGACACTCAAAACATAATAAAAGGTTGTGATGAATTGAAATCGAATAAGCCATTTTGGTGTCACCTAACATGGAAAGAATAAAGTATGGTGGGCCACGTAAAGAGCAATAGATGATAAATGGCGGTGATGCAACACCTATACTAACAATACCCCAAATTAAGAAAAGACCATTTGAAAAGCATCGTAAATTTTAATATCACTCATAATTCACAAAGGAAGAGAAAATAATGTAACATCAAAAAATCACAAACATTTTATAAATTATAAAATAGATTATTGATCAATTGACTTACTAGTTATCAATAGGCTACTTGTGACCAACATACCCTCATTTCCTTCTTATAAGAAAATGGAGCCCCCTTTTGAAATTTAAAATTAAAAAAATATATGGGCCTCTAGTATGACCAAAGGGATCACTAATCTTGCATTCTTAAAAATCGTTGAAATGACAAATTATGACATTCGCATAAAGCTTGTAATAATTTTCAAAGTTGATTTTTAAGCACTTAAACTCTTAATTTTGTTGAACCACAGTACTGATGGTGTTGCCATTTATGTCAAGTGGCATTGATGGCAAAGGTGAGATTGGTGAAGTTAGGATCATTAAAGGGCATGAATTTTTATTGGTACTTTGTCATAGAAATGGTGGTTGGAGTTCACAAAGTGGTCACATGATGGTTTCTTGGTTATCCAGGGTGATTTTAGGGTGCTACAAGCTTGATTAGTGAGGTAAGAGCTCACTGGAGGTATGTTTATGATTGGTGTGCTTGGTTAAGGTGTCCCACAGGTCAAAATGATGTTTCTAGGATGTGCAAGAGTTTCTAGAGTGATCATCAGGTCATGAGGTGCAAGTCATAGTTGAAACTAGCTCATTTAGGCCTAGTTTTAGAGCCTAATGAGGTGTATGGGCACAAAGAAGGTCATGCAAAGACTAGGTAAGCATGGGAGGAGAATAGTAACATTTCCTATGGTATGTATGAGCATCTAAAAGGCTTACTTTAGCTTCTAGAGGAAAAATTCAAGTTTTCACTAAAACTACCTTTAAGGACTAGTAGTGAATTCATGGGAAAATGAGATTGGTCTGAAGAGTACAAGATTATTTATGAGAAATAAACCTATGGATCATGTATAGGGGTGTGTTTTAGTGCTTTATGTCAAGTTTCATCAATTTTTGAATAATATTGTGGAAGTTATTAAAGTTTTACTAAAACCAATTTCTTGATAAATGCAATCTGAGCATCTTGTCTTCTTAGCATCCAAAAATATTATCGATCCTCCTTGGATAAATCATAGAAGTAATTTTTAAGATCACTCTAATCCTGAACATTTTCAAATATTTTGAGGAAATTGGACAAGAAACAAAGAAGTTTTGTTTATTTTCTAACATGGGGTTTTCTCTCCTCAAGCCTCCTTCTTGAAGCGATAGGCACAAAATGAGTGGTTCTAACTCTAAATGAATTTTTCAAGTAGGTAAAACCCCTTATAAGTGTAAAAGGCTCTCTCTGGGTCAAAATGGTGATATATGTACTATCCAAGCATAATTGCATTGTACAAAAATGCTTCGCTTTACAAGTTTTACATGTATAGTTTGGTTTTGGAGACTCCAAGGTGAACCACCAGGTGTGAAATCTTGTGCTTAATGTATATCCAGTACTCTTAAAGGTTCTTAGACATTTATCTTAGTATTGTGATATTGAATTAGTCATTTTCTCCTTCTACCACTAAAGGCAGTCATGCCGATCAAGTTGTGAAGGCACGGAAGGTACTTGAAAGTCATCTCAATGCTCGACATGAGGTTTGAGGTAAGAAATGGTGACATTAATACTTTATATATCTAAAATGAGTTTATAGCTCAAACTTGCATAGTTGAAGTGATATGTGGATTCATTTTACCTTGCACCTAAAGCGTTATGCAACATCTTATTAAGAATCTAAAGCGAGCTATCAATTTCTCTTCCACAAGCTCGAGTTCAAGTTGATGTAAGTTGTAAACATTCTCTCCTTGAAGTACTCTTTTCACATATGGAAATGGTTGAGAATGTGAGTAAATACTTGTCAACAAAAGTCATTAAACCCTAATTATACTATTACAATCTAAGGATCAATATACACAATCCTGAAAATGATTGAGTTTCATGAATAGGTCACTTGAAATGGTGGTTGTCTCAAGTGATAAGGTGGGTTAAGAATGAAACTTATTATAATAAAGTGCATTAGAAACCTAAATCATTGTCTACACAAGCAAGGTTATCTCCATCTTGAAGACTAAATATTTGGTGACAATCATGAAGGACTAAACCTGTACATTTGAATTTTTATCGTATTCTCTTGGTGCATGCAAATAAATGCTTGGAGATTATAGTGAATACCTCAATTAAAATGAGCACATGTTTATGATAATTAAAAAGTGATTTCAAATATTCTATAATCTTTCGAAAAGCAAGCTAGGGTTTGGAGGTTGAAACCCAAACTATGCAAGGTTTTGTATAAAAGTTTTGTTTAAATGGGCATGATATCAGTAAAAGTTATGATCGGGGAAGTTGTGAAGAGGTTCTCTCCATTATGAAATATTTGGTAACATTCATACTTGACTGAGTTTTATATGATTTGAGTCAAATCTTAATGGTACGGGACTACACATGAAAATCAGTGACCTATTTGGTAAAAAACTCACTCCACGAATAAGTAAAGCATGTCATGCCTCCTTGGATAGCTACAATACGAGTACAAGATGAAATACATTGTCAAATCTTAGACAACCTTGTGAAATCTTGAATGTGACCATTAGGGAATCTTCATCACTATCATGTATATTTCTAAGTCTGTGAAAGTGAAGAGTTGAAGAAACTGTAAATAAAATACTCTTTCTATGTTTGTGAAGGTTTTGTGTCAAACAAGTAAGAATTTGTAACATTCCATAAGGAAATGAAGGGGCTCTAGAAGTATATTGTAACATTCCAATTGATGGTGACACCTTACAACAACTTATGACTTGCACCAGACTAGTTTGCTCACCAAACAATGAGTCAAAGACAAAAATGTCGGTTTCAAAGATAATGTTGCATGAGTTGAAGTCAGGGTACAAGTGATGTCATGTATGAAAAATCTCAAAAAGTAACTGAAAAGGTCATAAAAGGGACAACTTCTATAGGTTGTGTCTTTATACAAGCTTTTAATCTTCTTTGTACATATAGAAAAGTGAGAAAGTCAGGTGAAAAGATAACTTGAATGTGAAGTTTTTTCATCTTCCTTGTACGTGGATTAAGAGTGTGATATGAAAAGTTCTTATAGATGAAGTTGAAGGGTCAGTTGTTTATGATTTTCACCACCTACAAAATTAATTTTGAGAACTGGTATTTTTTATTTAAATATGAACAGATGTTGAGATATGTTGAAGTTAAGGAGAGTTTTTGAAAGTGCTTGTTGAGAACAGATGAGAGAATTAATGGAGAGACGTGATCTTGAGTAAAGCTATGAATATGGAATTTGCATAGAGAGAAAGTGAGGCATGAGAAGCTTTTTGTTATGAAGGAGAACATATGAGGACCCGATATCATAAGTGAAAATCGGAGAGCACATAAATGGTGAATTGATGGAAATAGAACTTGTGAGCATGTATGAAACCTAGTTGAGAAAGGAGGTGTAGTTAAGTGCCCAATAGTTTATAGGGAAAAATAATAAAACTCTCGTTATGGTGAAGCTTTTCAACTTTAAAACCCATGAAAATTAGAACTTCTAAATGGTACAAGAAGTGCAAGAAGCATGTGAGAGAGTGCACCATATTGTTGTTGGGTCTTCTAACTAGAATCAAGATTATGTTGGTAGGAGAGGTTTTGTAGGAAGAGGAGATGTGAGAGGAGGAGGAAGATTTACCATTAGAACTTGTTATAAGTGTGGTTCATTAGACCACTACCGGAGGGATCACCCAACTTATGTAACTTGTGGGCATTGCAGAGTCATACATATAATTGAGGAGTGCACAAAGTTGTAAGAAAAATGACCTAAAAGTAAAAATACATGAACAAATTCGTAGGAATTATAAGGATTGGTAATTGTATATCTAAATCAACAAGCACTTGATAGTTGTCCTGGCTCCACACTTACTTTCTCCCTAGCCAAACACCCTTATTTTACACGTAAGCCGTTAGCCACTTATTACAATTCTACTTGTACAACAAATCAAAGAGGTTGTCTTCCACCCATTTGTGCACATTAAAATTTGGTTTAGTGTTGTATCTTTGAGCAAACACGTCCTAGCCATCATATACCCAATGCTCAATATTCTCCAAAGATAGTCGAACACCATACATACACCACATATTGATGAGTACAACTAAAAGAGGTCACGGCAATGAGAACCAAAATGTAGTATTTTTATTTAGTCGGTGCATATTTAGGCGCATTGGCACTTCATCCGAGAAAATTATGGATGCTCCCAAAGTGTGCGCAACCACCAGGTCCCTCTTTAGTTACTTTCAACAAGAAGTGATTAGAGAAAACATAATCACCATAACATAATATGAAGGAATATACAACATCATGAATTGAAAACACATATAATAAAGAAGTTAATCAACATATATAATCATCAATAACACTTGAATTCCCAAAATACCATACTCGGATGTAGTTACTTTTGCAATCACACACAATTTTCCATCATAAAAACTTTATACTACATAACGATCGGTTTGATTACATCCATGAATCCAATACATCCATGTGTTGGACCATGTGTGCATACAGAAAGCCCACTCCAAAACATAACATAACATCTCCTACATAACAACACACACATATAATAACAATAATAATTTTTCTTACAAGACCGCACTACCTATTTATACATGGTGGGGACTTTCCCTTCACCGCTTACATGCGTTTTCCTAATAATAGGTGTGCTAACAATAGACTGCATGTTTTTTCAACTCTCTTTAACTATAGATCGAGCTATAAATAGCTTGGATTTATCCTACTTTAATTATATATTTAGCTTGTCTTCATGTGTTGTCTTTGTCCTTATATTGCATGTGATTTTCTTATTTATAGACTTCTTGCATTTGTATCACGCCAATTGTTCCTTCCTATTTTTATCCCTTTCTCCAAAATTGGCTAAGTCTCGAATCTTTTGCATGTATGTGCACGAGTCTTCGCACATTGACCTACTTCTCTACATTGTGTGCACCTTTGTGTATCATCTTGTCTTCTCTTCCTATTCCCACGCACACACTTTCACACGTTGTCCGTTCTTTTACTTTTCTTTGTAGCTCGCATGTGCGCTCTTGCGCATTACTTCCATCCTCGCGCATGGCTAATAATTAGTCATTTATTCTAAGCAATAAGGGAAAGGAGATCCTAATGGAAACATGTGTCTTAGATTGTGAGTGTTAAAAATCAAATCCTAAGACAAAGTTTGAAACGAGCTAGGGAAGATCGATCAAAGCCACTTGGAAAAGATCTAAGCGGTTGATTTTTCAATGACCGAGGATATTTAAATCAAGCCAAAGACAAGTCAAATCAATAGTCTATGTGGTAAACACATGACGATTTTAATTAAAATCTAAATTTATAGTTAATTTGGTAGTTAGTTGATAAAACTTTTGCTAACCTTGACTATTTAAAAAAAGACTAAGACAAACATAGGGCGTATGCACACAAAAATGGGGGCCAAAAAGTGGACACAAATCCATTTTTGGCCATTTTGGCCATAATGCGCTTGCGTTATGGCTCGGTCGCATTATAACGTGAAAAGGGAAAATCTAGGTCGCGTTATAATATGATCGTGTTACGGCTCGAGTTTACCAAGCCGAAACACTCTCGCATTATAGTTTTCTATGTGTTTTTCCACATTATCCCTCCCAAATGGACATATTTCACATTGGAAATAGGAACACGAGCGCGTTATAATACTAGCGCATTATAACGTGCTCGTGTTTCATCTTGTTGGGGTTTGGAATACCCAATCCAAAGGCTTGGATTTCCAAACTAGAGGTTTGGACTATGTATTGCGTGATTAAAACCATGTTTGACATAAAAACATCAAAATTTCACATGTGCACCCCAATATCTCATGCATTAAAACATAATATTCAAAAATAAATTATACTACGATGTCAAGCTCGTTTTTACCTTGATGATGATATAATTATTTCTAAAATCGATTAGTTTAAGGCTTTCATCCATAATTTCTTTTACTAGTGCCTTATTTTCTTGCAAAAACCTATGCATACGTTTTGGTGCACAATTTACGATTTTTTCATCCAAATTAAAAATATGGTTTTTCTAAACTCCATTCTACACACACTAAAAAAACTAAAAAATGACTTTTTTCTCAAATTTATGGGGGTGCACACACAAATATTTCATTTTTGGGATATGTGCACTTTGAAAATTAATTAAAAAATTATCTATTCATCCAAAATTTGTGAAAATTTAGTGGGACCTTGTACATGGTCTTCTACCAAAGGGGTTTGAAAAAATTTTATACAACTAAAAAAATGGGGGCGCACACACAATAGGTTCTTATCTTTTTACACAAAAATAGACATACTTTGTGTGTGCACAACATTTGAGCCTCTTAATCTCAACCATTTTTAAAAAATAGTAGTTTAGAAACTAGATTCTGAGCTCTATGGTACTTATTCTTATCACTTTGTCAAATTTTGAGCATAGGCATGCTGAATTATTCGATGAAGTTTAGGTTTCGCTAATTTCAGGAAAAAGGCGTCCATTTTTTACCTTCTTTTGACCCCCTATCTTTGTGCAAAGATCTAAGCAATTGATTTTTCAATGACCAAGGATATTTAAATCAAGCCAAAGACAAGTCAAATCAATAGTCTATGTGGTAAACACGTGGTGATTTTAATTAAAATTTAAATTTATAGTTAAGTTGGTAGTTAGTTGATAAAACTTTTGCTAACCAACTATTTAAAAAATTTGAGACAAACATAAAAAGAGAAACCCGAGAGAGACAAAAACATCTAGTTGGATTAAAGAAGCTAAAATTGGAATTTTTGGGGGTTAAATCAGCCAACCAAGCTAATAGGCATCTAATTATGCTATTTTTAGTTTGATTGAAATGTTTAGGGCTTCAAATTTGACAATCATGTAGTCATAAACAAAGAGAGGCCATGTTTTCCTATTCGGAAGATCATGCAAGTCAATGGAGGTCTTTTTTATTTTGGAGAGTTTTTTGAACCCAAATTAGTCAAACTGAATATTAAAGTTAGTTTTTAATCTAGAGAATCTATTTTGGAATCAAATCATTGTAAAATGGGATCTTGTTCCTATTTTTAGCCTTTTTCAAGCTCTGGTTAGCTTTAGTTTGTTTTTAGTTTCAGGAATATATTGGCTATTTTTGGAGTTCCAAAACATGCAAAGAGTGTGGAGAGATTCATTTCTCTATAAATTTTGTAATTTCATTGTAAAATTCTTATAAACTAAATGCAATACAACAAAGGTATTTTTGGAGCTCTACAAGATATTGTGAGTTGCAAACTATTTTTCAATTGAAGATTCATATCTTGAGGCCTAAAAAACTTTTTTTATTAAGTATATTTTTTACTTCAAATCTTAATTAAATTTGCAAGGTAATGAGATTGGGATTTGTTGATCTTATTTTCATTGGTGGATGTTTCTAATGCTTGATTTTGTAGATGTTCTTGGCAATCTTGCAGATTTGGGTGATTTGGAGATATTTACAAGTGATAATTACTTTGTTTGTGTGGAATGTGATTAGCTTAGACTAATTGTTAGGTTGATTAACCTCTGATATATCATTTGTAGATGGATTGTTGTTATTTACTTAGATGTTGTGGAATTATCATTCCTCTTGTTTTGTCTCCTTAAACTAATTATAGAGTTCTACAAAGAATTGAGTTAACATTATTTGTAGTTTGATTTGGTTTATGTGTGTGTTTGACTAATATAAAAGGTGTTTGTAATATTTATAATTTGAAAGAGAATATAGTTTACTTTCCTTCCCTACCCTTCCTTATGTTATTAAGTTTTTTTGTGAAGTCCCAAATCATTTAGATCATTGTAATACTAGTAGGTTGAACCTCAATGCAAATCAACATTTTCATATCCATAATCTAATGGGTTGAATTCACATGTAGATAAATAAGATCCAAAATCATAGTTATAATAGGTGGTTTTCCTAAACACATTAGTCCCTCAAGGTTAACATTGGGTCACATACCTCCCAATTGAATTCATACATCATAGAGGATTTTATACCACGAATCCAAATGTCTATCTAGGGTTCTAAAATGAGTAAGATTAAATTCATGGTCACTAGTGTAACTAGTGTCTTGCAGCACAAGTTTCCACCATAACACTACTATGTTGTAAACTTGAACACTACAACCTACAAGAGCCTTGTTTATCTAAATTGTGTAAGCACTAAGCTATATGTTATTGTTGATTCCTTTTCTATTTAGATCAATGTTGAAGTCACAAATTTGCATTTTGCAAAAGGATCGATAAAAGTGCTTACTTTCAAGTAAATGTAAAATATATATACACATGGTGAACTCTATTAAATTTAAAAATTTCCCTCTATAATGTTAGCAATTGTGATCCAAGGGCCCATATAATTTGTTGTGATGCAAACATTCTTTACAATCTCAACCATCGATATGAAAGTAATCCATAAAAAACTCATTGAGACTACAAATCCTTTGGTTATGCGAGCGAGAAATAGTAACAATTGTGATATTTTGGCAAATTCAAGGGCAAGTATAGATGACCAAATAGCTAAATGGGCGAGAAATCTCTACTATTCACCTAATTACAAATATTGGCAACCAAAATTTTCCTTGATCATCATTTCCAAATATCACAACAATAATGTGTGACGCTCAATTAAATTGAACAAGAATAATATCTAGAAAGACCAATAATAAAAAGAAGGTATTTACACTCATTCATTGAGCCTTCCTAAATTAAGGCTTCCACTCGCATCATCATGATAAGGTTTTAATCTTGGTTTGAGAAACCTTACAAATTTATAGAGGTGCATGGCTTCATTAACTATTATTCCATCTCTTAGGATGTGGCATGTTGGCTTTAAATTTAACGGTCACCTATACCCATCAAACTATATTTATTTGACAATATTTTAAAAACATTTTAAAAAATTTAGATATTAGTTAAAAAAAATTTTAAAAACATCCATTCTATATATGTATGCATGTATGTAATACTCCCAAAGTTTAGCCTTTTTAAGTATAATATTTTTCATCTGCCGTTTGTTTTAATAATATGTGGTTGAACTTTTGGTGGGCAGCACCGTTGAAGGAACCCTTTTTCCTTGTCGGTGCAAATATACCCACAATCTTATCCATAAACCTTGCACTCCACTTGTAACTTCTTTTGCTTAGATTTAATCAAATTGACAGCCATTTTCAACCTAAATTACGTCGAAGATTCGATATTCTTCCAACCGCCATAACTTCCACCATGATAACTGGAGCCGACATTTCATGGTGGCGAGATTTAAGTGGAACACCTGTTCTATTTGGCAACTGCCCCTTATAATTGAAATGGCGTGAGAAGTACGCAAAGTGGGAGAATATTTTAAAGTATAACAAGTGTAACGGAAAGAAAAGGTCCTCATTTTTATGGTGACACGCTGACAGTCAACGCTCTCTCATTTCAGCTTTTTAAATGTGTCCAGTGTCCACCTCAATTCTGTTATAACACGGATACTGATAATAATGTTTAATATTATTATAGCTTATAGAAATGGATACTTAAGGGTCATGATCATATTAATATATGTTTTATGAACTAATTCTTTTTGTAAAGACTAAATTTTGAATCACTAAAATAGTCATTAATTGAATTCTACTCTTTTTTTCTGAATTTTTTTGATGGAGTGTCATTAAATCACCTTGATTCTAAAAGTGTGTAATAGATTTTGATAGGTAAAACAACTTAGACCACTCACATATTTTCCCACCTTATAATGTATAATCTTGTTAACACTCTTTGATGATTAAGACATCAAAGTTATTTAATTTAATTTAATTTTCATATTAATGTTTGTTAAAAGTGATATTAGTTTATGGGATTGTCAAATATATAGTGTAAAGAATAAATGACAAGCACAAAGTGGCACATCTAAGAGAATATAAAATAAAAATTAAATTAGGGGAAAAAGTAATGAAAAAAAAACTCTAACAAAGACATTATGAAGAAGCTTAGAAAGAGAGGTCTTTTGTAGTGAAATTGAACATTGTTGCTTTATAGAGACACTTCTAATTCTCAAAGTGGTGAAGAAGTGTGTAATGGGTGTGTGGTCGCGTCGGTCATTTAGTATGCAACACCTTACTACTCTAACATGTAAATCTAGAGGATGGCTACATGGCCTATTTTCTCTGATGATATTATATAGTGGGAAGTAGGACGTAATTAACTTGGTGCAAGTCCCCTTTGGAGACTTATGTTTGATAAGCCATTGGTAAAGGTAAAACATCTCTCCAAAGAAGAGAGTTAAACATATTTGGTCTTGATAAGCCATGAAAGTTTGTAGATAGCCAAGAGAATCTCTAAAAAGGTAAAATAATTGCTCCCTTATCTCGTAATAAGGAGACCATTTGAAAAAAAAATGATCCTCAATCTCAGGTTCCAAATAGAAAATATCACAAAACGATGCTCATAAAGAATATGGTGGTTTATCTCAATGTGATGTTGATGGGAGAAAACTTTGAGTTGAGAAATGTAAAATCCCAAAATGTAATTTAAATGTACTTGCGTACCTTGGAGGTTAGATGAACCCATCACTGAAATGAAGTCATGAGTTTGAACAATGAAGAATTTTTGAGGTGAGTGACTCTTTAGGTTGAGTCCATGCACAAACATGAGATATGCTTTGTAAATATCAGTACAAATGCCATTGTTTATCTCTCTTGGAGAGATAAGGAGCATCCATGGGGAAGTTATGCAGAGGTGGCCTGTAAATATCTAGATCTATGAGGTGAAGCAATTAGGAGGCTTTCATATACCAACATGAATCAATGTCGTGTTTTCCTAGTCCATAGATGATCTAAATGCAACGCATGGATACATGATACCACCACTTTGGGAGTTATCCAATTGCCCAAATCTCTGAAGCATAATCACCATATGAAAGATAACTAAAGCAACGTGCAACATTGTGGCAAATCTGCAAGGATGATGACATAAAGGACTAATCTCTTAGTAATAATATATTGGATAACATTGTGACCATCACTCTCTCTATTCATTTTTGTCCTCAACTTAAAGGTATAGTTCCTAAACCTTGTATCTAAACAAGATTTTGGGTGCATAACCACTGAGTGGAAGAGGTGGATCCTTGTCTCAAAGTCCTGAAATTGAAGCCAAAAAAAATATTTTCAAGGGTGGTGAGAACTACAAACCCCTTATTCAATCTAGAATCTATACATGGAATCGAGCTAAAGTGTGGTCTAAATAAGGGGACCCCAAATGTAAATATGAAGAGAGCTGTCTCAATCCTCCCCATTTTGTAAGTAAGAATCACCTCACATGTTATATTCATAGGGATGTTAAAAGTCGTGACTTTTCTTTTTCCCAAATTACCCTAAATCCCATGAGTATCACCAAAGGATTCTAAAAATATCAAGTTTTTCTAGAGAGATTCCATAGAGTGAGACATCAAAATAATGTCATTTCGTAAATAAGAGAATCATAATAGACCTTGAAGAGTATGCATACATTTATTTCACGACATATATGTGAAATTATTTCCTCTATATCATCGATGTAAGTACCAAAAAGTGTAGGAGAAATTGGGCAAATTTATTCAACACCTGTAGTACAAATGGATATTCTTTGTATCGGCATCCCTCATTCACACCTTACTAAAGCACCAAGTGTGGAAGACACATAGCCTTAAACTTATCAACTAACAGTGTAGAGGAACTATGTCAAATGCCTTGTGAAAGTCTAAAAACAACAACATACCCCACACCTCTTTTCCTTAGATTCCTCAATGATAGAAATCAAACTAAATATATGATCACTAGTATGATGGTCCCTTCTAAAACATGATTACTCGAAGTTTGCAAAAGTGAAAAGGTGATTATTCCATGCACTCTTGTTGGCGTATGAACTTTGGATAAGGACCGGTTTGTGCACGATGAGGAGTCATGGCACAACTACACTAGAACAAGGTTTGTGGAGATACCATTGGTATACTCGATGGTGAAGAAGGGAGAAAGATGAGGAAGTGATGTTTGGGCATTGCACTAATCTTGACACTTTCAGGATTTTGTTTGCAAAAATCACAAAAGAATTTGAAGAGGATCAAAACCACCAAATTTAAACCCTTGTATTAGTGCAATTACATAGATTGTGGTTGCACCTACTATAATTAATGGCTCCTGCCCAAGATTTGAACAAAAAAACCTTTGAATGAATGTGGTCACTAATAAATTATAAATAGGATCCAAGAGTCATGAGATCGGTGATGTTAGATGTTAGGATGGGTAATGTTATTGTTTCTAATTATCGAGTGATTTAATAGAGTTTTTAATGAAGGAAGTAAGAATGTACTATTATGTCGCTAGATTGTGATGAACATGTGTACAAAATGAAGACAGTGTTGAATGAGTGATACAAGGTATAATGTGTTTTTATTGATTATAAATGTGTTTGTGTTAGTCATATCGATTTACTTGCATGGTTTGTAGTACAACATATTAAACACGTAAATGGTCGACTAATGTTTAGCCTTGTCCAAAATGCTTGTACCTTGCTTAAATGGTTTGATATGGTTTGAATGATAATTAGATCCTCTAAGGAGACCTCATTGAGGGTATGATTCTCATGCCACCATAAAGCGGAGGACGTCCAAATTCCTATGCTTCAAGTGAGTACTTAATGCATCATATTTAAACGATGTCAATGCACAAGTTTATACATGTTCGAGTATGCGCTTGGGAGTGCACACCCTCTGAAAGCTCAAAGGTAGCAAAGAGTACACAAATATGGATAAAAAACCAAAATTTTAGCTCCATTTCCTAAAAGGAAGGAAATTTCTCATTAACCAAATGGGACATGATAGATAGAATCTTTCCCAAATATATTACTAAAGGAGTGGAGAACAAACATCATAAAAACTTAAACAATATGTCAATGTGGATTTGGGTATAGCTAACTTGAATATGATGACCTAAACCATCCTTCACACATAGGCGGTGGATATTGTGTGAGAGGATTACATAGGAAGGGACCCAAAAGGAATAGCCATGATGGAAATACAAGGGCATGATGAGAGGGAACTCATTAGAGTCTTTGATAAAACCAAGGAAGGACTATGTTAGTGGTTTTCCACGAGTACATGGAGGAAGGAAGTGAGGATTACATGAGAACCCCATAAGAAGAGGGAAGGCATGTCACCACCACGAGGCCAAGAAGGGGATCTCACCTCTATGTAGTTGAAGACATCTGAATTGGCTTGGGGCCTTAAGTAAGAGCTCTTAGAGAAGGTAACACACCACTCTTGACACTACAAAAAAAATACTACTATGGTATTTTTAACTTGATAACAAATGAGCTTGACCAAGAAGGTTTGTAATTAAGAAAAGAACTAACTATTGTTAGGAAAGAAGGTTAGAATTAGGTACTACAATAACTAATTCCATAACGTTGTCATTAGAACTAGTAATAACACCAAATATGACATTAAACTATGCAACGTGAATGTAAAGTAGCACAAACACCAATCAAATAGTGTAGATCATGAATACAATAAAATGACCACCACCTATAGGACCACCCTTGACTGTACCACCTTTGACACGATTTTCCACACTAAGACCACCACCTCAAGTGTTGAACACATGCACAAATGTGTTGAATACATCATGAGCGCCAACACAACAATTATTTTTACAACCAATCATTGAAGTTGCTATATTATAATGGAGTGGAGAATGTAGCCAACCACATGTAGTCATGTGAGATCATTCGAAGGGCAGAGGGAGTCACTGCTCTAGAGAAAAAGGTGATCCATTATTCGACCGCCCTCCTAGATCATGCACATATGTAGTATTCAATTTTTGACACGTTCCGATAAGTTGTGGACTACATACTATTAAATAAGAAATTTATGGAAGAATTTGATATCCCAAAATTTGAAGAATAGAGTATAACCCTACTTAAAGAGATCAAAAAAGGTTTCTCAAAGAGCGTATGTGCTATAAAACAAGGTTTAAGAACATGATTTTGAAGCTGCCATATAAGCTTTACCTAGTCCGATATGCAAAATGGTTTGTCAATGACCTCCTCATGTCCTTTGGGTTAACACCATCAATGAATACATTTGTAGAACCGGAGAAGTGTTAGATGTAACCCTATACATTGAGGTAGTTGGGAGCATGAATACTGACCATCAATTTTCTCTTAGAAGCATGGATCTCGAAAATGGCCACTCAATTATAGATGTTGACTATTGGAAGTACACATGAAACCTATAACAAAATATGATGTGTTGACTGTGAGGAGATGACCATATTAAGGATAATTACCCAAGAAAGAGCATGTGTGTTTTCATAAGTGTGCAAGATTTGCCTCAAATACCGAGATGTAGTTAAGTGCCCAATAGTACATAGGAAAAAATAAGAAAAAATCTCATTATGGTGAAGATTTGCAACTTTAGAACCCGTGAAAATGAGAACTTCTAAATGGTACGAGAAGTGCATGAAGCATGTGAGAGAGTGCACTAGATGGTTGTTGCGTCTTCTAACTAGAATCAAGGTTATGTGGGAACGAGAGGTTTCAGAGGAAGAGGAGACGCGAGGGGAGGAGGAAGATTTACCCTAAGAACTTGTTATAAGTGTGGTTCCTTAGACCACTACTAGAGGGATCACCCAACTTACGTAACTCGTGGGCATTCCAAAGCCATGCATATAATTGAGGAGTGGACAAAGTTGTATAAGAAAATGAGCTAAAACTAAAAAACCGTGAACGAAGGCGTATGAATGATAAGGATTGTAATCGTATACCAAAAGAGCTTGAGTACCCTAAGTTTGAAGAAAAATTGAATGTCACAACGTGTAGTGTAGTCGAAACCCAACCTTAAAGGATGGACGCCCTAAAGAGTCTATACAATGAATGCCCATGAAAGTGATTGACTATTTAGATAGTGCTTCAGAAGCTAATCTTGTAAAGGCCACTAATGTAATAAGAAATCTACAAGGGGAGTACAAATGGAAACATAAAATGAAAGAACAAACACACTAGTGACCCTTAGTACAAGAGGTTATGGAACTCTCGGAAATCCGGGGCTTTTAAAGACAAATGGGGTAAAACCTTTGTTAAAAGAATAGATGACAGAACCTTAGGAAGCATACCCGAAGTGGAAAATCTGGTTGGATGATAACTCAAGGTAGTTAAGAAGATATTTGATAAGTAGTTGTTCTTAGAAACCACCATTGATAGATAAGAAGTGTGCGACATACTAATTGAAACATGTGTAATAGTCAACATTCTTACCAAAGAAGCTTGAAACAAGATGGGTAGGATGGATTTAAAGTCCACTCCCGATATTTTGTTTATGGCCAACAAGACATGCACCATTCCCCTTGGCGTGTTGAAGGATGTAGCCTTGACGATCATGGGAGTGGAATTCACAACATAATTTGAGGTGATAGAGCTTGCAGAAATTGACAATTACCCATCCTTGCTTGGTGGGTTGTAGTGCTTTGAAAATAATGTTGATGTACGTAAAAAAATGCTAAATGATCTTTGAAAACAATGAACACCAAAGCATGATCCTTATAGAATCATCCTAGGGACTCCCATTAGTTTAAAGTGAAGATGTAGAGGATGATATAAATTACATCTACAACATCACAACTCGAGTGAAAGATTATATCAACCTGAATAATGAGGGTTACACTGAATGGAAGACTGACGCCTCTGCCTTGGACATTGCAAGTCATGATTTTTATCAATGGGTTGAAGATTCATACGAGTTGACCAGAAGAATGCATGACTCATAGGTGACAAGCAAACCCAAGGAAGTACCAACACATAGAATGTTGAGTGGAATCGACACCCAACACACACACAAGGCAACTTGGAGCACTATCATGGAGATGTAAGTATGTGACAAACACGAGGAGAGCAGCACCATGAAAAGGGCCCCATGAATAAACCAACAAAAGTGAAAGCTATGTAGGTAAGATAAACTTGTATGTGCGAGACAACAAGACAAGATGACCATGCTCAAAGAAGGGATGTGAGCATGCAAACATTTCCCAAAATCTCACAACATCATTATACCCCCACATGAACACATTGGAAAATGATGCATCTAAAATGTGTTGACTTGATGTCAAATTGCTCCAAAGGTATTTTAATGATGGTTAAAGCCATACCATTCATAGACAAGTGTGGATGGACCAAAACAAATATGACTTCAATCCCAAAAAAATCCAAAAAAATTCATTAGTCATTGCTTTTATTACATTTGTTTTGCTTACTTGTTGGTTGTGTACCATTTTTGGTTTTGAATCCAATCATTGAGTGGATTTTGGAAGTAGAAAATAATGACTAAAGGTGTGCACACAAGGCACTCATCAAGAAACTATTAAACAAGTTACACAAGACAAAAAGGCCAAAGCTATTCAAAGGGCGAAATTGCATGCGAAACTAAACCACACAAAAGGACAAAGATACACAAGGTCCTCACATACATTCTTGTGCATTAAAGGTAGAAAAAGGGTAGTGCGAGGAAGGCACAACACAAGGAAAAGGAAAGTTTGCACATGGTGGTTGATAAGGGAACAAAGGTAAAGGTTATGTCGAGTAAAAGAGGTCGAGGTCATGGATTCATAGGGACGGGGTTTACATGTGGTAAAACTAATCATGCTGACATTAGAGTTTCTACAGTGCATTGTGAAGGAAGTAAGTGTAACAAAATTTTTTTGTGTATATTAAACAAGTAGATGAACAAAGTGATGTGTCTATTCATAACATACACGAACATGAAATTAGAAAGCGAGTCCAATGAAGAGGGTGTTATTGAATCATGTGAAGTAGGAGAATAAACCTAACACGATTTTTTTCTAAAAAAAATCTTACACAAATTTGGATGAAAAGTATATAGATTGATTGTAGATGGCGGCACTATAAATAATATTTTCTTACAAAATACGATGGATAAATTGAACTTTAATAAGATATTGCAACAATATGCGTGCTTAACTATGAAAACATTACATTATGGTAAAAATTAATTTGCAAAACATTACACCAATGTAAGAAATATTACTAAACTTTTTTTTTTTTTTTTAATAATTCATCACTCGGCTAATAAGCTATTTGAAAAAAGTAGAAAGCATGGACAATCATCGTTGGCCCAAAATGGTTATAAAGGATAATCTAGAGCGCAGAAAGAAAACTTGGATGAAGCAGAACACCAAATGGATGGAGAAGTGGGGCATCCACTTCCAGGAGTGTCCTAACAGCAATAGGGAAATAAAAAATTATGTGACGGAGAAGTTTAGGAACACCATGTGGACAGAGAATATTGGTCGTAAGAAAACACACTATATCAAATATTTTAACCCCACTTGGGATCACGATGACAAAGCTTACTTAAGGGCTGATATCAAAGGTAAGGCTAGGATTATTTTGGCTCAGTTGAGGACCGGGTCGCATCATCTTCGTTGTGAAACTGGTAGATGGACTATTCCCAAAGAAGAGTGGGAAAGGAGAACTTGTCTTTTCTGCAGTACGGGGGTTGTTGAAACAGAATGGCACTTCATCATGGAATGCTCAGCCTATGATGACATCCACTTCCAGTACGAAAATGAGTTACACGTGGACAACCTAAATGAGTTATTTGAGGAAGCTAAGCTTCAAAGGATTGCTGGTTTTGTGCTCAAGATTCACAGTAGGCGAGCGGATTTGGCAAAGAACTTGGTTTCAGCTTAGTGTATTTTCTTTTTGGTCCCTTTGACTCTTCAGTCACGTGGACGTCATTAAAATCTTTCATTTCATTTCATTTCATCAAAAACAGCCCAAAAAAAATTGAGAAGAATGTTCGAGGTTCTTTTTTAAAAAAATGAAACAAAAAGTTATGCTAATGACTCGTGTAAGAATCCAACTTTCTATTAAAAAGAATAATTTTTCATTAAAAAAGGGTTGAATATCACAATACATGAAAAGACGCATGTTGTTAGAATAATTGAAAAAATATATTATATTAAAATAAATATCTTAAAATATGTACACCGGACTTTTTGTAAGCCCGTTACGAAACACGGGCGCTACATTTTTCTAGAGACAAGGTGGGCCCAACCGGCCCGGGTAAATATCTACAGGTCGTTAATTTGAAAACACACTCATTTCGAGATTGAAGATAGAATGTTCAGAAAATATATTCTATTATCGAAGTGGGCCCGCCAATCCACGGGACTTGCATTCTGACGATCCCGTCCTCACTCCCGTAAACAAAATCAACGGACTTGTCATTCAATCTGCAGAGTTTGGGTTTGCGAGAGGCGTGGGCCCACATTTCTCCACACCCTTTCACCTCCACCCTCGAAGACGCCACGCCATGCCTCACACGCTCCACGGCCCCACCCGTGTTAAGCATGTTCACCAATCCGATGGCGGCAAATCGGACGCCACGTGGAGTTCTCCTGACCGGCACGATCGTGAAGAGCTCGAAGCTGAAGGGGTCCAGTTCCACGTGGACCTGCTCACGCGGTCCGAGCATGAGGAACTTGCGGGCCTGGAACATGTACACCGCGAACTGCTCCACGCCCTGGACGGACAAGGAGGCATCGTACACCTGGTACCACTCCACGTCAGCCGCAGATACCGTGGAATATACCCGCTTCGAGAACTCCGCCGCGCACTTGTTGGTGCGCTCCGCCTTGTGCCAGCCGCCTCCCTGGCAGTTGAACGCCCCACCACGCCGGAATACTGGAAACGGACGGATATTCATTGTTAGTAACGACCGGATATTCAATGTATATATGTTAGGATCAGACGGATATTCAATGTGTATGGAAGGTTAGGGTTTAGTCGGTTTTTACCTTGTTTAAGTTCCAGATCTTGAGCATTGTCTGGCCGTTGTGCAGCGGATCCTGGAAGAGGCAGTCGCGGGTTGGCAGGGCGTAGTGACGGCACCGCAGAATGGATCCGTCTGGAACAACTAGTTTTTCAGGAGGGAGAAATCGTGGTCGCCTACCTTGTCGCTGACGTAAATGGGGCCGCCGGAAATGGCCCTGGAAGCCGCGTGGAACGCCGCGCAGGGATGCGTGGTCTGAAACATATCCCAGTCTGGCTGCATCACTTGCCCCATCCACAGGCTGTTGTAAGCGCAGTGCACCATGTGGCAACCTTGCAGCCAGTAAGTGTCATTTTTGTCCAGTCCGTTGGGGTCGTTGGCATCAGAACACGGCCAGAAATCGTCCCCTGCAATAAAATTCCAAAATTTGCCTAAATTTAGAATTCCGTATCGGATCCTGTCACACCGATCAAAAAAGGAATGGAAGCGTCGTTTTCAGGATTAGAGGATTCGAACTTATGACCTCGGAAAAAAATTGTACATACCAACACGGCCTAGCGTGATCTGCTCGGTGCCGAGATACACGAAGTCGTTGCAGTGCTCCATACTGGCGATCACTCCGTTTCCCTTGAAGTATTTCCGCATGGACTCGCTCAGCCCGTTGAAATACGCTTTCTCCAGCTCCACCCGCCCGCCGAAACCCTCGCTCAGCATCTCCAGAACCTGGTTAGGGTTTTAAAAATGTCAAATTGAAATCTTATGAATGCGGAACATTAACACAGGCATCTCCAGAACCTATTTAGAGTTTTAAAAATGCCAAATTGAAATCTTATGAATGTGGAACCTCTTTAGGGTTTGAAAAATGTCAAATTGAATGCGCAAAATTTTCACAGGCATCTCCAGAACCTGTTTAGGGTTTTAAAAATGTCAAATTGAAATCTTCTGAATGCGGAAAATTTTCACTTTCACAGGCATTTCCAGAACCTGTTTATGGTTTCAAGAATGTCAAATTGAAATCTTATGAATGCGCAAAATTTTTAGAAGTTGTTCGGAAATGAGATTTTACATGAATAACGTCGATTTTAACTCCGTCGATTCCAACGCGAGACAAATACGAATGCAGCGAATCGAACAACTCCGCGGCGCGCTCCGGCGGGACAAGGCCGACGCCATTGTTGACGATTTTGTCGACGGCGAGGTCCTCCATTGTCGTCTGCAACCCGGGCGACAACCTCGGCGTCAAAATCCGCGACGGTAATTTGGTGGCACCCGGACGCACCCCTCCCCAGTAACCGCAGAAGGCGTGCCAGACATAGACGAAGTCCAGATTATGAAACTCCGTCTTCAGATCCTTCACAAACGCAGCCATTCCCGTGTCTTTTTCTTCCTCGTCCTCGTCTGAACAAATTTCCGTTCGCAGTGTCCCGCCGACGTAGCTGCCGAACTTGTAATTCTCCTGGAAGCGCGAGAGTCTGCAGGGCATCTGACTGCCGGCGACGGTGAGCTTCATGGCCTCTTTTGACGGGTCGTCGTCGTTGGAAATCGACTGCCACCCGTCGTCGATGAGCACCAGACCCGGCGGGCACCCGCCGTCCGTCAACCGCTTGACGCCATCCCACACACCCGCAGGCGCCACCGTCAAATAAAACGCGTCCCAAGTGCACCACCCGAACTTATCCACGACGCCCGGCACCGTCTTCTCCTCCAACAGCCTGAAAGTACCGAGGTGCACCCGCAGAGCTTTCATGGCGTCCTTCATCAAATCGTACGGATCCGACCCGGCGTGTACGTACACGACGCTACGGAAGCTCGAACCCTCGACGCCATTATCGCAGCTCTCCACGCACACGTCTACGCCGTCGTCTTCCCCCGGTTGCAGCGACGCCCTGAACTTCCCCTCGATAATGGGAAGCAGGAGGACGTATGGGTGGGTGGCCAGACTCTCGCTCGCCGCTTTGGATGGCGTATCCAGAAGCAGAAACTGGGTTTCGGTCTCCATATCGGAGCCCTTGTCGCCCACCCAGTGGGTCGTCCACCAGACCTTGAAGCGGAAAATGCTGCAGAACCTTATGTCTTTCAGTTTTCCCAGCGAGGTCACATGGCGGCTTCGAGAGGTCTCGGCATCAAAACCCAGGAAGCATCCCGTGCGGTCTGCAACTTTGGAATTGCAGAGAGCAGAAAACGGCGAGAGCGTCACATTGGCGGGCACGTCGTGCAGAAATGGCAGCTCGTGGACGAAGAGCTTCCCGTTTAGCTTGGTTATGGGCTGTTCTACATGACCCAACGGTTGCATGGCCACCTCGGCGTCGGATTGCAAATGGGGAGCCATTCGGATATAACTAGCAAACGCAGACAGGTTTTTTTTCGACAGGTCTCGAGCTCGACTCCTGGGGGACGAAAAAGCAGTATATGAATTTTGAATTCTCACACACAGGCATCGATGGCATAACACACTTGTCGAAACTCCCAAGCAGTGGTGTATTTATAGGTAGAATTGCAATTCTTTAATTTAATTCAAGTTAATTTTGTGGCGAAGGGCCTCACGAAGGTTCGGACACTTTGATGTATGCGCCAGAAAATCCATTACTCACTGGTGTCGAGCGCTGGTTGAATCTTGAGGAGAGCAGAGGATAAGAAGCCGACACGTATCGCTTTCCCCGACCCTGTCACCGAATTCTCGTGGGAAGCGACGTGCATTTGAGGGACCCGGAATATGGGTGGGCAGTTGATCTCATGTGTAGAATTTGCGGTGGAGACTGCAGACATGATTTGTAATTGCAAGAAAAATATTTAACAAATTCAACTAACAGTAACTAACAGGTAATCGCAATATCAACTAACAGGTATTCTTTGAGGAGTTGCCGGTGGATTTGGATGATGATTTGACGAATTCCCTTTTTAATTTGAAATGATTATAAAGGAAGGGCGGGTCCACACCGGCTGCTTCAAAAATGGAAATAGTTAATTCGCTAGAAAGTTACATGATAAATTAGGATTCAACAAACACGTCTCAAATTATTAAGACACTAGCAATTGCACCACAATGGAAATGCCGAAAGGGGAGGCAACAATTGTTCGGAAATAGTAAAGTGTGTGGAGAGAAGGAACTAGAAGTGTGTAGAAGAAGATGACAAATAGAATAGGGGAAGAACATGAGACGAGAAGAGGAGGGAGGAAGAATGTGTGTGGAGGGAGAAGTTATGGCTTTAAATTTGTAAGGAGCTTTGTAGATGAAGTAGTCTTTGTTCTTATAATTTGCGCCTCGACACATATGTGGCAAGAGCTAACGTGGAGCACCTGTCAAAAGAAAATGTTGGGTAGATACAAAGGTTCTGTAGGCATCATAGTATTGAAATAATTATGAATGTAAGGCCCTAGCGTTCAACATCTCAAATGTCAATAGTTGCCAATGAGGAAATCTAGAAAATATGTGGGTTGCCAATGAGGAATCTATGAAGCAAGCAAAGATTCACTTCAATAAAAACAAAAAGAAAGGTTGCAACTGCAAGGATCTAATCAGACTGATTAGATCTCATTATTTGGATTTCGATGGCGGCGAAAACTTTATAGGTCATCTTGAACGGTTCAGAACATTTCTTAGTTCTAGATGAAAATTGCATGAGGATGACAACACTCTCCTTGTTGAATACAATCATAATACTCTTGCCTTTTTACGGGGGTCGATCACTGACAAAAGTTATTGAATCTTGTCAACAAGCTTTGGATCCGATGACTTTTGTTCAAAACTGTGATTCTCAACATCGAAAACCATTAATCTACTTAATGTTATCGACATTGATGTTGATATAATATGTATGACTGCTTACAATGATTTCAAAAGGCTCATAACGTTGCACAAGCAAGTTCTTGATTCTCTAAACAATTCACCCAATTCATCCGGCTGTGCAACAGACGATAATATGGCTTGGGAAGCCATTAGAAGTATACTGAAAGATGCTAAGACACAACTGAATGTGCATAAGCTCTTAATGGTAGCCAATAGAGCTGAGGGCCACAAAGAAAATGTGGGTGTGGAAGATTGTGATCCACGGGATTCAAAGGATTTGGGTGCAATAACAATCATTTCGTTGACATCACTTAGTGTCGTGAACTTATTTGGCAATCACCCCTTTGGCGTGTGCTTTCGTGCCCATCCCTCTTGCGGTCCCTGTCAAATTGGTGCTAGAAAACAAGTTAACGTGTAAATTTAGCAGTAATTGGATAGTTGCAATGAGTTCAAAGTTTTGCCCTCACATAATTAAATAAACAAGACGTTACGGGAATTGTGCTAAATGGAGCTCTCACTAATAGCCGTCCCAAAACCAATGCCATTATGGGTTAAATCTGGCCCTACAAACGGAGATAAATTTGTGGCAGTGTGGCCTAAGTTTCAAACCAAATATTTCTTTCTCCCCACGTATTTAACAACAAAATAAAAGTTGAGTGGAAAAATAGACCCATGTCAAAAAACCCGCCAATTAGATTAAGCGCTTTTCAAAACCCAAAGCAAACCATGGAGAGGACAACCCATGTAGCCTTACGGACCTGTCATTTTCCTTGCATGATTCTGCAACCATGACATGTGTCAAAAACCGATGGTCGGACTAAATCCGTGCTTCGTTGCATGTACCGATTAACAAAAACAAACCACTGATTTTCTGCTACCGTGTTAGAAGTCAAACACTTGGCTATAAAAGGGAACACATATCGGCGTAATTAACAATCACTTTAAGACTATTGGGTTACTTTATTTGAGTAACTATTTTAGGTGGTTTAAGTTGTGGATTTGGTTCTTGATTTATTTGTGGGGAACATAGAATCTAGTATTAGAATAATCAAACAGAAAAAATGTACTGACTATCACTAGCTTCGACCAAGCAAAACTAATTATTAGAGTTGCACTCACAAAACACCAAAATCGCAACATAACATGTCCAAAGAATACGAAGCTCTTGTGGAAATTGAACCCTTCCTACTTTTAAAATCACTTTTCAAAAAATCAACATTTTGAATTCACTTCTTATTTATTTAAGAAAAATTGTTATTTTATAAAATAGGGTTATAATTGAAAAGAAAATGTCACACAATCTTTAGGTTTTTATTATGCCATCAAAGTTACCCCCACAACTACCCTAGTAATATTATGCTTTTGTCTAATAAGAAGTCAAAGTTCAAATTTGTTAGACGTTTACACATTTTTCATGTTTTTAGCCATAAAATCGCTTACAATTATTTTTAAGTCTTCACCCTTCCTACTTGTGTATTTAAAAATTACCAACTTTTTATTTAGAATTGTATGCAAGTTATATTTGTATGCATATGTATATAGTATTAACAATGGTTAAAATAAAAAAAATGTTGCCTTTTCTATATTATAAGTAATGTTGTTTTGCACAATTTGAAGGGTGATACTAAAAAATTATTGTCACTTAAAAAATGTTTTATGGCCATATGTAGTTGTTATATTTAAAACATACTCTGTAAATTGTTGCTTGACATGTGTAATAATAATAATTTAATGTCACAACAATCAATATAAATGTGAAGAGTTGAGATGTATATTATCATTTCCTCTATCATTCCTAATATCATTGTACCCATCTTTCTATTCTTTCGAGTCAAGCTAAATAAGGATGTATTTTTCCATCTTGTTGCCCTACTTCCCTTTGTATTTAATGCAATAAATATTTCTCATGATGTTTATTAAGATAAAAGGAAAAACACTCAAACATATGACCACTTCGATGAGACAATCTCTAGAATTCAAAGTAATAATGAGAGGAAGTTCCTTGATATGATTTATGATAATTCGGTAGAGCTTTCCTCTCCTTATTTACATACATAATTAGGTAGGACCACACCCCTTCATCCTAATTAGGCTAGCCTAAAGAAACATTCGTAACTAAAAATGAAAGATCAAGGTTATGCACTTCATTCCATAAACTTAGTACACTCAAGAAGATAGAATATTAAGGTTGAATAACAATGTCTTTGTATTTTGTTAACATTTTGGCTCAAAGATTTTGGTAGTATCGATTTAATTAGTATTTAGAATATTAGGGATGTACCAATATCTTTGTATTTTGTTGACATTTTGGTTCATATATTTTAGTAGTATTGGGTTGATTAGTATTTTCAATTTGTTTTGTGGTTTCCTTTTTTATTTTTACAAAGGAGTAAAAAGTGTTTCTAATACGATGATTACATTGGACAAATGCAACTCATTGTGGCCCAATATATAACCAAACATTGACTAGTTATTTCTCGCCAATGGAAAATTTTATATAATACTTCTACAAGCCTTATTGATTGTAGCTCCCTCAAAATGGTTAGGTGGAGTGCGAGTGCTCTATGGTTGTTCCTTTGTATTACTTCTCCATATAGATGGTTGAGTTGAATATGGGGCCACTGGCGTGTGCAGAGGCCAACTATACCGTACTTGATGAAAAAGGCATGCCACTTGCCATGATATATTATGTTTCCCTCAAGATTTAATATTTATATGCCCTCATCCTCATATATGGCTACAACCTTCCCATCACCGCATCTCCCTAAAGAAGCTCGGTCAAATGCTTATACCCAACTTGCATCAATAATATGAACTTGAGATGCATGGTTTCTTTTAACATGAAAAAAAAACATGGCTATGGCATGGCTTGTAAGAGCATGTTCTTTTTCTTTAGCATGCCTTAGTATGTTAAATAAGATCCTATGGAAATTTATAGACATGAAAACCCATTGATTTCTCTTACCTCTTTGAGAATGTTTGTCCTAGTGCTTACAATTACTCGTATGACAATCCTACAAACATCATTACATTTTTTGGAGATGGCCATCTAATAAAATTTTACCTTCAATGACAACATTGGTGACCCATTTTATAGTACACCTTCAAGGTTTAAATACCCCGGATGGTACACTCCTATAACATTTAATACTATATCAACTGATAAAGTGTTCTTGTAAGTTGTAGATCATCATTTTTGTGTTGAGATATGCATTGGTTCTAGTCATATTCCCATATATATAAAAAAGACGAACTTGTTAATGTATTTTAGATGTATAATGTTAATCGGAATAGAGTTATTTTTAGATTGTGCTTAACTAGAATGTTATCATTTTGTTTGGATAATTTGGGTATTAAATTTTTTTATTGTGTTATGTTAGATGCATGATTTTGCATGGTAAAAAGATGTTTTTACAAGTTTTTTTTTAAATAAATTTATTTATCTTGTAGTAGAGAACTCCAATTGGGAATTATAATGATATATTGAAGTTATTTATTGGTTATAGATTAATAGCCATTGGGAGTCAAAGCAGAGGATTTACTACCTAAATTTTCAAAGAGTTCAATTATATCTTATAATTTTTAATGTTCAATCTATTTAATTATAATACCTACGACATTTGATTGCTTGAATGGAACATGAAAAATGCTAATAATAGTTTGAACTTATTGTGAATGGTAATAAATGAAGATTGTGCATCTACAAATACACATGAAGCACCATGTCTCATGACTAATGTAATAATATTATCACTTATTTCTTTAAAAATTCACTTTCAAAATCATTAATTTTTATGTTCTAGATACCTAAAACGGACCTATCGAGAATTTGATGATTAATTATTGACATTTATCTCATCCCATGACTCATTGTGTACTAAATTTATTAATTCATACACATACCTTACTCAAATAGCATTTACAAGCCACTAGGTCACACTTGTTATCCATCATTGACTAGTCAAAATCTCATCCTCAAAAGTTGAACACATCTTTGGACATCTAGCCACCATCTCCAATGGATAGTTTATATTGTGCACTATGTTTGGATGAATTCATCCGTCTAATATATAGTCACTTGGATGAATATGTATCAAGTAAATAGTTTTGTCCTATAAACTCTAATAGTTATATTTTAAAATCCACAAGCTACCCTAATAAGTTATGTGTTTTAATAGGAAATCCTATTCCAATAATCACCTATAAAAGAACTTTCATCTAACCCATTTTAAGGGCTTCACACCTCACAACTTAAGAATACTTAACAAATAAAAAAACTAATTACTAAATTATTTTTTAAAGCATATTTAGCCATCTCCATGTCTACACACATCTTACAAAGCTACCCTAGGCCATTTGCAAAGCTACATATTACACACAAAGATTATTGCTAAGTACCAGGAGGTCTTCATTTTGCACACATTGTGTGATATATATCTTGCATATATACATCGGGTGAGGAAGTACATGATGTTTTATGCCTCTTCAAAGCATGTCTACATAGGCATGGTGGGTGCCTCACAACCCAAAAATGCTAACCCCTTTTCAAGAAAATAAGGAGAAGAAAGGAGACCTAATCATTTGCACAAATACAATCATGAGATTATAACCATAGAAAATGAAGCCACAAACACAAGAATATAATGGCAAAAGAAACATCCAAATCACATCCATAAGGAAAAATCCATCGAAAGAGGAAAAATTTACTTTGGGCAACTTTGTTTGAGACAGTTGACTTCATCTTGCTTGCAAAATTATGCTCCCAAATTTTAGGGCGTCTCAAAAACAACCTAGACACCCTCTCTATGCATTTTCATATCATTATCATCATATCTCAATATTAAATCATTGCAATCCTCTCTAACCATAACTTTTTTACATTTTTAGTTGTATTTTACTTGAATATGATTTAAGATTTGATTGTTTGTTTGTATGTAATGCAATATGATCTTATCTCATACTTACATAATTGATTAATGTTTTGATTAGAATAAACCTAATATTCACATTAGATTGTGGCAATCTTGATTACTATTGATTGAAGGAAATTTAAATCTTTATCGAGGATTGAGATCAAATGAGTATAACTTGATGATGAACAAGATCTATCATGCAAGAAACAAACAAGTATGAGTGATAGTAAGATAATAATGAATTAGCTCAGTATCTAGAGATTTGGGATGATTCTGGGATGGGAAGCTGGATATAAAGGATGGATTTGAATTTTGTATGCTCTTTTTGAGAAAACAAGATCCGAACCTCTTCGAAAGGACCATCCAAGGCGTCGAATGAGGCGGGTGCAAGTGTCCTGGAAATAGCTCTTAACTTTTTTTCAGTGGTCTAAACTTGTCTTCTTACGTTGACTTTCTGTCACATCCACTTCACTATAGGGTACATGTGTCATACTTGTTCTTGCAAAAAAACCCTAACTACTGCATAAAGCTCAAATAAACATTAAATGAAACAAATAATGCATATGCTTGAGTTGGACAGACCTCGACGGTCACCCCAATGTGATTGTCACCGAGCACTGCACTACATTTTAGACATTATCTATTTCTTGTGTGTGTGATTTGAATCGTGTCCCTCAAAACTAGGTTTCCCTTGTGTTAGTCACACCAAGATAGCGGACTACATCTACTTTTTCCCCAAGATGAATTTGTGAGATGAAATTCAGAAATAGCCCTTCCTATGTAATGAATGCTACAATCCAAATGCAGTCCTTGAATTTTGATCTTTTTTGAAGTAGTAAATGGTAAGTATTAGCCCCCAAATCATCCAGCCCCTAATGATAGTAAGTAACTCATGTATATATATGATTCCCTTGTTTGAATTTCATCATTAATAAGAAGAAATCTCGAACCAAAGTCATAAGAATTTTTTTAGAAAAGGTACCAAATGATGTGGCATTAGCAAATTAGGAAAAGGAGGGAAAAGGACAAAAGTGCCCAAAAGGGACAGTAACATGTAGGCACTCATGTCCTTAATGGGAAGTACTTTCTGGGATGCTAAGAAGATATAACGGTAAACACAAAGTTGGATCATATGTTTTCTAATGTCCAAGAGTAAAGTGGTCATTCCAGAAAAGTAAATAAGAAGAGTGTGTAAGAGGATAAAACAATGTAAAAGAAAAACATGTGTTGTTAATGTTTAGTTTTCTCACTTAGGAATCATGCATATAACGACATACTTAGAGGCCTGATGTAAATAGAAAGTGCGTTATTTTGTGACTACTGTTGTAATTATACACAATCATAGGGCTTCATTCCTCACCCCTAGGGTTTTAGATTCCTTCAGAAATAATTTGTTTCACACTTATTTTAGGGTTTCTTCATTCCCTAATTTACCTTTGTGTTTAATACACTAGCATAATAGACGATCCTAATACACTCTCTTCTTTATAACTTATCATGATAGACGAAATATGACAATTTACAAAGGATAATCCCCCAACAACACCTCATCTATTACATGTTGCACAATTAAAAATGTCAATAATAAAAAATATAAGGTAGGGGAAACCAAAGGTGAACCATGTCAAGTGTTACAAACCCATCATCTAATTTTATAGTTATTGGGTGTAATATATGGGTGTATAATATTAGATGATATACTTCACAAAATGGAAAGTGAGGGCTACACTTCTATTTTTATTAGCTATTGTAAAAATGTGAAGGCATGTAAATATTCATTATTTGGGCACCACTATAGTATTTTATGGATGAGACATGTTATTTGATGAACAATTCCTATGAGCCAACATCTTCTCCTCCTCCTCCATTACATTCTTTTATTACATACACAACTTAGTGCTTATCCTTTGTAGAAGAAGATTGTTAGGATGAATTCAACTTTAAACATTAACAAAGTAAAAATGATAAATCATAGAGGGATATTGTTCTCCTCCAATGCCAATTTAACACTATGTTCCACCACCTTTTAAAATGATCAACTAGAAGATCATCAAAAAAACTTAATCTATGGAGTTCTTAATTAGGCTATTGTATGGGTAGGGAATCCTAGATACCCACACATGAATCAATCACAACATCAATTTTGTTTTGCACACTTGGCATAATTAGTAGTGAGTTAGGATTCAAAGTATTATAATAAAATTTTGGACATCATGAATGGTAGGATGATGTGGTAGAATAATTTCATTTTTTGAAGATGAACAAAACTTGAGACACCATTCCACTTATAAAAGGAAGAAAAATCATGAGATTCACATGGGTGTGCCACATTAAGAATGCTAAAAATGGGTCAATTGAGAGGTACAAATATAAAATGGGTTCTAAATTATTTGAACAACTTTAAAGTGTTTGTTATCTTGAAAATTTTTCTCCACCTTCCAAGATGAAATCCGTCACATTTGTACAACCTTTATCTGCAATACATAAATGGGAAGTCTACCAAAGGTATGTAGAAAAATTTCCCTCATACATGGTGATTTGCAGGAAAGATTCTATGTCCCATACTCTTAGGTTAATTAGTAGTGAGAACTCTGTTGGTGTAGGTTATTTTCCATGTATTTATTTTAAATACATGGAATACCTCCACATAGGTGATTCACCATGTTTAGGTGTCCTAGGGTGTCATTATGGCTCTTACACACGTCATAGAGCGTCATTGGAGTTACATTTGACCGGATATTCTGGGAATGTAATTCCCACTTCTCGACGGCTACATTTGTGGGGGAGTTACACACCCCACTACTATTTGTACACCCTTTCATCTTGAGCAACAACATGGGGAATGGAATAGAGTTTGTTTTTTCAGCTTTTTTCCCTCAATGCATGCACATTGCTTCCATGAATGATTTCTTTGCTTTGATCTTGAAGCTACATCATTTTTGGTTGAGTGCAACGTTTTGGTGCTCACGGATTCCCTCCAGATCTTCGTCATTCCTCCGACATGGTATCAGAGCTCGGGGATTAGAATTGTGTTGCTCGCAATAGTTGCTTACTACTCTCTGTCTCGTAGTTTCTTGTGTAAGCTATCATTTGCATGTGCTCTACTTGCATTTTTCAAGGGTTGTTGGTTTTGTGCTGGTGTGTTTCCTTACAAAGTTGAAGGTATTGGCTTCAAGGCTTTAAAGAGGTTCAAAAATGGTTTAAGGGCCCAACTCAGTTCCAGCTCTCAAAGTTGTGAACCGAGCTGTCCCACAGCTCGTTGCATTGCATTTACATTACTCAAATCATGCTTTGCTCATGATTCGATCTTCCAGTGACTTGGGTTGCTCGTTGTTTTGTGCTTGATATCTCCACTCGTGTTTTTCAACATACACAGCTGGTGATACGTTTTTGCAACTCATGCATTCATTTTACGGGGAGGTTTTTTGCATTACTCGAGATCAGTTTGAACGTAGTGGCTGGGGATTTATTTTACTGGCATTCGTTTGCCATGAATGTTGAGTGTTGGTTCGTGCCTTATGCGTTGTGAGCTCAAACTGGTTGCTTCGGCCTCTCTGAGCTCCCTTCTTTGTGCATGCACTCAGTGATGTTATATATTTCACCTCACGTCGGCTCCACCTTGCTTCTGGATAAACTTCATTCCTCTCTACGTTTTAGAACAGCTCGTGCTTGATCAACGTGTTTTCTTGTATTTTTGGTTCGTTGTTGTTGTTATTGTGCTGATCGTGGCTCCTTGGACGTGGTTTGGCTGGTTCTTTGTTTGCTGCGACTGTGCACTCGAACCTGCTTCATCTCCACACACCTGCACTTGCTCTTCTTGGCGTCGATTACACTGCAAGGCTCTCTATGCATTCTTGCACCGCTATGCACCATGATTACAATCAAACATGTAACCTGCCTCAATCGTAACACCCTTGCACGTGGCTATGCTAGTCTCAGACTTTCCACCTACTACCTGGAATGTCGACCTGCTCCTACACGTGGCTGACTGTTGGTGGTTTCTCCTTGGACGTGGCTCGTGTGTTTTGTTCGACCATTTTCTGCCCCGTGGCTTCCTCTGCAGATCCACCTTGCATTTCTGATCGAACTCAACAGCTAACACATGGACCCAGCCGTTACCTCTGCTCAATGGTTAGGTTGTTCAACGTCCTTTTTGCTGGTAGCAAGCTGCAAAATTGCAGTTACCAGCCGTGGCCTCCATCTCGGTCAACGTGGGCCCCCATTCCCTTTTTAAATTGTTTGTAGGTAAAAAAAATTCCCCTTTTTAATGTTTTGAGGCAAAACATTTATCATCTTGGCATTAAATTATTTTTTTAAGGCTGTAATCTTGCTTGTATTAATGTCCTTCCTTTGAGTGTCTAAGACGGAGGCGAGGTCCGGGGGTTGGCAGGAGGCTAATCCCCCCTCGCAAGAAAAACAAATTATGCCTAAAATTTGATGTCGTTTCCAACGGGTACCCACATGATACCCTTTGCACCCATTTCATGCACTTTTTTAATGCATTTGCAGCATTTATTGACATTTTCCATTAGTTGCGGGAATCATTTTAATGTTATAACTTTTGACTCACTGCTCATTTTTAGCGCTTCTTTAGTCAAAGTTGCATGATTTTTCACACATTACGTGATGACATTGTCAGTTTTGTAAACACACTACTTTATAAAGTGCCGCATTGGGGGGTTGACTAGTACTATTGGGCTTACACACGCAGACGCATTATCGGCCGAGTCCGATGTCTTGCTTTTTGCATCTTGCATTTTTCATCATGGAGAGTGCTCTTTCAAGACGTGAGCATCATAGGATCGCTTTACAGCCTCCGCCACTTCTCACCGGGAGAGGAAACTATTCAGCTTGGCGTGCTTCCGTGGAACATTACATCACCCACGAGGGTCTCTTACCCTTCTTGCTTGGGCCAGTTCTTACACCCACTAATCATCGTCATCTAGAGGAATTCCTCGACACTTGTGACCACATCTTTGGTCGCATGATGATGCATGTGTCTCGTTCTCTCTGGTTTCACGTGGCGGACTTCGGATCCATCCCATCATGTCTAAATCATTCTTGATCCCTCTATGGAGACCCTTCACATACTGCAACCATTTAGCACTCTACAGCATCGATTGATTTGTCTCCTCCATTTCTTCATGTGATGACAATTCCACTGACATAGACTCGCTTGGTTCTACTTATGATGACGAGGATTGTGCACCCAATTCTAATGTCGAGAGTACTATAAAGGACTCTTCTCCTCTTTCTCTCACTATTACAGAGAGTGTTGACACATCCCACATCTCATCAGATATCGAGCAATCTCATACTTAGTATCACACTCATCACACCGCCTCTTTTCCACCTTTAGTGTGTGAGGCCCCTTCCACTCCTCTTGCCTTCATTGGATGACTCATACCTATCGACATTGCTCTTGTTTGTTGAGCCCTCTCATTAGAGCAAACGAGTATCTTCCGACCTTAGTCATCTTTTCGCAAAGTCTACTTGTGATGCACTACTGGGGTCCCTCATCCATCTACTGGTGTTTCGAGAGGAGTTCATCATCTCATTGTTGAGAGTGCCCCTTCCAAGAATCATGTCACTTCCACATTTCCAGAGACCTTCATTGATCCACCCTTGCTTGTGGATCCTTTTTTCACATTGTGGAGGATGTTTTTTTCCCTTCACATCACTTGGACATCCTTTCTGCGGGTGTTCCTCTTTTTCACTCGACAATTCTATATACGTGGCATTATCTTTGATTCATTGACACTCACTCGCTAGACATATGTCACACTTAGTGCACCGAGACTCATAGTTCTTCATGTTGCTACCTTGATTTCCATTATGGAGTGGGCGGACTTCTAGCACTTCATTTCTATCCTTCCTAAAGCGTAGGCACACAATTCGGTGCGGGTGGCTCTTCTTGATCCGCAGGTAGAGGATCTCATGATCGACATTCTTCCGGGAGACCTCCTAAAGCTGCAGAGTTCATATTTTCCATGGCATCTTCTGCATTCCTCTCATCTCCTCTTCTTCTCTCTTCTTCTTCTTTCCGAGAGATTGCCTCTTTGTACATGGGTACCTTTACAAGCTCGTCTATGGCCGGGACCCATCCTTGGCATCTTTCTTAGATTAGAGAGTGGACTTGTCTCTCTTTTAGGGGGAGTTTTTTCCACTGGGTTTTCTCCTTTTACTCCACTTTTCGAGAGCTTCTTGTACGTGGGTACCTCATTAGGCTTCTTGTGGGACCCACTTCTCCTTGTTTTCATCTATGTCTCCACCTAAGCTATGCTTTAGGGGGGGTGTTGGTGTAGGTTATTTTCCATGTATTTATTTTAAATACATGGAATACCTCCACATAGGTGATTCACCATGCTTAGATTTCATGTCATTATGGCTCTTACACACATCATAGAGCACCATTGGAGTTACATTTGACCGAGGTTATTCTCGGGATGTAACTCCCACTTCTCGATGGCTACATTTGTGGGGAGTTACACACCCCACTACTATTTGTACACCCTTTCATCTTGAGCAACACATGGGGAATGGAATAGAGTTTGGTTTTTTCAAACTTTTTTCCTCTCAAATGCATGCACATTGCTTCCATGAATGATTTCTTGCTTTGATCTTGAAGCTACATTATTTTACGGTTGGAGTGCAACATTTTGGTGCTCACAAATTCCCTTCGAGATATTCGCCATTCTTTGAAAAACTCTAGCTATGTGTGTCATTTAAAAAATTCATTGGAAGGTTTGAAACAAGATCCTTCATCTTCATATTATCAACATGTTTATTATCAATTCTAGTTTTACATAGAATCACTCATACCCTAGAATCTACACCAAGAAAGTAAATAAGGAATTCTCGATTTTGTTCCTTTATATGGATGACTTCATTATCATGGGGAGTTGTTGTTGTCGCGTGAGATTACACCACTGCTAAAACTAGGCTCAACACCTTAGTGAAACATGGAATGATATATTATTGTGGGACTTAACTATATGAGATCAACCTCACGGAGAAGGACGATGTCCTCTACACATCTTACTAATGATAATACTACTATTAAGCTAAGATATGCTCTTGAATTACAGGGGAAATGAGAGAAGGAGTGCATGAAAGGAAAATTAAGCTAAATGAGTGGTGATGGCACCGAAGAAAGGGGATATCTCTCCTTAAGTTTTGAGAAACAAAAAGACTCATGCAAGACTGAGAGGGAAGATACTAGCCACAATACAACTCTACAATTCCATCAAATTGAATCCTTGCATATATGACACAATGAAATGAAGCCATGAAAATATAGTCCATACACAACATGAAATGAAAAGAACAGAGAGGCAAGAAGACAATAATCTAAGTCAAGGGGTAGATAGAAGCCACATTCAACATCTTTTTATTTCTTATAAGTATACATAGTCTATTAAATTCACCTAGAATGCTTGGATGCATTAAAAAATATCATATAAGAGGTCTACAAACTTAAATTTCAGCTAACATCTTTACATGGTAATTTTACCAAAAGGAAATAGGATCATTTACAAATGATATTGAGTTGTTTATTATAGAGAAAGAAGAGAAGAGAGAAGGAGAAGATCATAGCATGCTAGAAATGAAGAGGGCCAACCACCCATAGCTCGCCAAGGACCAATCACCATTGATTTTATAGGTTAGGTATGGGCTTTGACATTGCTTTGATCGCACACCATCAGATTGCCAACATAGCAGAGGGGGCGTCATTGAGTTCCATTGATTTTGATTTAATACCACTTTGATCCTATTTTTGTGACTTTGTGTTTAACATGGAAAACTCCGAGACGATCCATAGTTCCATTTCGACTTTTCATTAATCCACGATCAATCACTAACCCCACAATTCCTCCACCACTTGTGGCACGATCGTTATTCTTCTCGGGAGTATATTACATTCCGTGAAGTAAATACATGTTCCACACCATTTTCCTTGTGTTACTGTACTCTTTGTTCCATAAATTTTGTTTGCCTTGTACTACAAGATTTTGAATTTATTTGTTTCACAACTTATACTCCATCATCCAGTGGGTTTTATGTGTTCTACAAATTTTATTTATATCACAAATTCATTTTTCCACAAATTTGTTTATTTTGTACCATGGGATTTTGAATTTACTTGTTCCACAACTTTGTTCTCCTTCATCCGGGTTATGCTAACTTGCGCAAAATTTACTTTGCAACTGTTATAATATTCCCGCATTTAGAATTTCTTCTCCTAAAATTCTGTGAATTCCTAAGCGTTTATTCCGCGAAATATATCCATGCTTGTTGATGTCCTTTTGTTACATGGGTTAGGTAAACCCGATGAACACTAAGTTCCTGATTTCCATATAACACAAAGTTCCGATTTTCGTAGAACACTAACTTCCTTTATTATGCGTATTTTCAAACAAGATCTACTTAAATCATTAACTTAAATGAAGATTCCCAAATAGCATGGGTGTTATTTTGGACAATAGTTCCAACAAGAAAATCCTTAGTTTGAGGATGAGTTGTGAAGTACATTGAAATGACTGACTCAGGACTTATTACATTTTCCTTGGAATTCAAATCTTATAGTCCGAGAAATGATTTTTTTTAATCAATCCACCCATACCAAGGCATACTTTCTTAAACATGGAAAAATTCAAGTTTTCCCCAAATTCTCATCAATATTGAGTCAACCATTCCACCAAGTGTTCTTATCCTTCAACTGATAACTCACTTTATGGGAAATTGGTGGGAATTCTTCTCTATTTGAATCATACTCATCTTGATATTTCTTTTTATGTGAATCTAGTGTCACACTAGTGTAAATAACTCCATATTAACCATTAGGAAGAAACCAAGCACATTCGTATAAAAATATCTTATGCATAAATGGATAAAATGAAACAATGGTCTAATGAACGTCTTAGTGACTATGTTTTGCATTACAAAACTAATATGACTAAAATAAACAATGTCTTAGCTGATTTTGAGTTACAAGACCTATTTTTACAAAGCCTCTTGCCTCTTATTCAAGAGTCAATCATTTTTGCACCTTTCATTCCTTTGATCACTTATGTCATATCCTTAAGGACCATGAGGCAAGATAATTTCCATGAGCAAGCTAAAATATGGTGATCAAGATTTTACTCAATCTAATGTTGAATTCCAAAGTAAATCTACTTTCAAGAGTAAACCTACTGAACCAAGAGTTGAGGCTAGGCACCACTGTTAATGTAGTGTCTCAACCAATGAAGCTACAACTTCAAGATCCTTGATGAAATTTTACTAAGCTGATATCCCATCTCGGTCGATGTTTCAATAACTCCTTGATAGAAATATTATCTCTCTTCCTCCACCACTTGATTTAGATTCTAGTCATCCTTAAGACAAGAAATTTGATGAAAAAGCATATTGTGACTATCATTGTTGTAATGACCACTTTACCAATTAATTTTTCAAGCTCAAACATGCAATTCAGGACGTAATTGATTCTAATGGTAGTTGAATGGGATGAGCCACGATGCGTTTAAACCTACCAATGATAATGTTAAGCTTAAAATATTTAATGACCCGCTTCCTAAACATGAAAATTTTGCACTGATGTAACTACTAACCATGCTTACAACGCAGTTCTAGATCATCAATTTCCCAAATCTCCTTTAGATTTTCTTGTTGGTGCTACTAATGCTTCACCACCCATCATTACCTTTACTGATGCAAACTTTCATGCTTCTTTCAAATATTCAAGGGTCACATTGATGATTTTATTTCCAATCATACTCTCAACAATGTAATGATCAATCCAAAATTGAATCTTAATGCATGTTCACTTCCCCTCTTGTGTTCTATTGGATTTACACTGTCTAAAATCAAGTCGGAAGTCACCTAACTCCTATGGGCGCATCACTCTTCCCATCACAATTGGGCCTCTCACTATTTGCTTACCCTTTATTGTCGCATCGAAAGTCAAACATTATGACATGGTCTTAGGTTATCCTTGGCTTAAGGCTATTATTAGGGTTGTCCCATCTATTGTTCATGATACACATCAAGTTCATACATGAGCGTCAGTCATCACTATCTAAGGTATTCCACCTAGGTCCCTTTTACATATTGCTCTCGAAGCTTCACAAGTATCTACCTGCTAGTGCACTGCGGGCACTTTGTTGGGGATTATATCTAGTCCACCCACGATTACCCTCACTACTACATCTAGCCATAATAGTCTTATGGTTTTACTACACCTCTAGTGCTAGTCCCATTATCTCATCTTGACTACTAGCATCGCATATCTCTCCTTGAATTTGTTTTCCCATTGTTCACTCTTGGTGTATCTCTAGGTCTCATGAAGTACGCCACATAGGACAAGGACATCGCATAGAGTTCATGTTATACATCACACCTATAGGTCTCGTCATTAGCCTATTACACCTTATCCATGATACAACTCTTTAGGATGCAACCTTCCTACACACACCATCTCACACATGGTCTCACATGATACTAGTCACTTGACCCATGATGACATGCTTCCTTCATTTACGATGGAAGATAGTGGGCCTTCATTCAATATAGTCATTGGATAGATCATAAGCGCTCTCACACACTAGGGGCATCTACTTGCAGCCCTCGTTTCTTGATCTGAGACTACTATTTATAGGTTCAAATTGATTGTTGAGAGTGGATACATATCAAACCTTAATTTACACACACACGCGCTTGAGGGAAACCTTTCTTTCCATCTTTAGTGTATATACATATATTCACAAAAATCCTTAAAAATTTAAAATATTTCCCCCTAGGGGAATTCTTGGATCACCCTTCCTTCTATTCGAGAGAATAGGTTTTCATCTATGCCCTTAAGGGGGCCTAAAAATCCAAAAAACATTCAAACATGTCCAAAAAATTAAAAACATTCATATTATATATAAAATAAATAAGTTTTCATTACTCTTGCTTGGTTGTTTCTATTGCGCTTATATTATTCATGTTGCACTTTACTTATCATGTTTAGTTTGATACATAATATGTTATATCATTTTTCTATATACATGTGTGTTCATGTGGTACGTTGAGTTGAATTCGGGTGACACATAGATCATTACACAATGCAAGATGCTTGACCTTTGCACGCTGCCGAGTTCTTTCGTAGCTACTGGGGGCATCCATATTTACAATTTCTCACATACAAGTGATATTATTCCAATATTTACTATTTTACTTTCTCTTACCTACTTCACTCAAGTACATACATTGTTTCATACTATTTATTACTCTAAAATGCTAATGGGTGCTTCATGTGTAGTATCTATTTTTAGGCCACTTCCAAACTAACCTCATCTTCAAACTATGGTTTGTTTCTTATATGTTTGTTGTATGTTTTCACTTGCTTGCGGACCATGCCTTATGTCACTTATTTGATTTCTTGTTAGCCTTGAGTTCCTTGAGTGTCTTGCGACATCCTGAGTGGTGTCCCATGTATGCGGCAAATTTTTTCCAGCGCACTGTAGCCTCTATTTGTGTCCATGTTTTTCCGACATCTACTCACGTTGTTTTCCTATTACTTGTTACTAACACTTTGTTAGTTTTTCAATGTATTATTGTTATGTATGCACCATGGTATACACCATGTGCACTCCCCTATTTCCCCTACAATAATCCTACAACACATGTGCACATCAACTACATGTCCTCTTGTTTTGGGTCGTACCCACATTGACCCATCTCATGCGCCCCAGAATAAATAGGAAACCACTAGGTGATATTTCACTAGCTTCATAAACATGACTTAGAATTAGGAGATAAAATAACAAGTACAAAATGTCTCAGAAATATGATTGGGTTAGGAAATTCATAGGGACAAAACCTTACAACAAGGAGCATATCATATGGATGTTATGGCCCATTCCATAAACTTATGTTCTGAGGGTAGATTGATAATTTTCTCGGTTGAGTACAGGTTTCTCAAGGACATTTATAGGTTCTTTACTGATCCGTTTAATGATAGAATGCATGATACAGTTTAGGTTATGGTGGCACTAAGGGTACATACAAGCTATCATTTCCATGGTACATTATGTCATCATTTGCAAATCAATTGGGTTCATGTCCATATGTAGTGGAACTTATTCGTGGGTCTTGGGATGTTTTAAGGTGACTTATTATACTCGTAGAGCTTGACTTAAAAAATTGCTCATATTTTTGTGGAGGGATGGGACAACTAGAACACTCCCCATATATTTCCTTTTACCATGCGGGGCCCATTTACACTTCTTTCTATTCTCCTTGGCACATTCCACTTGGGGACTAATCACCCCCAGTCCTTCCAACCAACTCCAAAAAGTTTAACAAATATCCATGGTAATGGTAACAGGAGTACTCTCTCCCCCTCTCTCATGAAACAATCGGGTGTACTCCTTCCTTTATTTTACTTTCCTACTATACATATTTTATTCTCATATTCATTTCAAGTTTTCATGTTAATGTTCGATTTGTATACTATGGACATTAACTATACCTTTTCTACATTGCGAGGGTACTCATCTTGACCAAAGCAAACACAATTCGAAACAAAGAGAAAGTTCTAGCATAAGCACAAGAGTTCTCGAGAAAAGTAAATGCGTGTCTACATACTCGCAGGTGACTTTTCATTTAAGCACACAATTTTAATTCCATACTTGGGGAAAATGTAGGCTCTCATTTGGTAGTGTAGTGAATTTCATGCAACGGCCTGGAATTTAATACCGTGACTGACACTTCATGACTATCCCCCACACTTGTTTAATTTGACCTGACTAGGTTTTCCCTAGCTATATCCCCTCACTTATTACTTGCACACCTGACCTATTTATTCTGTAACCAGCAATGCAT